>BMAC01000026.1:1538735-1549404 GCA_014905375.1 Phtheirospermum japonicum | reverse complement strand
TTTTTCTTTTTTTTTTCTAAAATACTCAACTAAACATCATTCATCATTAGGAGACTTATCACGCATTGTCACAGACCATTAACAAACTCATGAGAAAAGTAAATGGAAATCTCATGACTTCAACCTCCTTAAACTTCGCCCGTTTCGAAATCGGGTGCTTAACCGAATCTTTCGACTTGGTGGAAACTTTTCATGAAAAATGGCGAACATAGTTCCACACATCATCTCATTCTCATCCCACTCCAGCGTATGCATATTAAGCTTATTGACTCAACACTTCTTCAAAAATATTGAATATTTTGAAATTCTTTCAGCCGCATCAAGTAGAGAGAAATTAATCTCGATCGTCTTAAACACCTCTTGAACATGCTTCACCTTGTCCTCCTTTGCTTCTCGTACTCTTCTAGAATTAAAAGGTATTGATTTTATTATGATCGGGACATGGACGAGAGAAATATTATTTTTATCAATTTCAGCTAGTCGAGTATTGGGCAGCCTAATACAAGACTATTTCGGCTCTGTTTCATTTTCATATCCATTTTCCTCATCTCCAATCGTACTTATCAGCTTCTCGGGTACCTCAAGTGTCTTCCCAATTTGTAGCATGATGTCGCTCGTATTTCTTGAATTTGTTATGGGTTGAGATAGTAATTCATCGTCCACTTGCATGTCTAAACGACTTATGTGCTCTGCCAATTGGCTAACTTGACACTCTAAATTTTTTATGCTTGCCATAGTGTCTTGATGGAATTGAAAAGTATTAGACACCAATGTTTTCATCATATCCTCTAGCGATGGTCCAGAATTTTGTTCAACCAATGACTCGGGATAGTATTGTGGGTATTGATATTCGAAGTGCGATCCGTCATGCACAGAAGGTTGTCCATCCATTCCATACATAGCACCATAAGCATAAAATTGATGAGAATACGCTGCCATTCCAAAATAATATCGTTTACGCAGCTAAATGCTCAAAATTCTTGTTCGCCACCTGCTGCTATGGGGTGATCCTGTACATTGGAAGCAGAAAATCATAACAAAAGAAAACAAATTGGGGAAGGGGTGTTGATGAGACTAATCCTAAAAAAAATATAATAAAAGGAAATAAAAATTAGTTATAAACTAATTTCAAGTAATACTCAAAAATCACATTTTAGTTGCACCACTCCCCAACAATGGCACCAACATTTGATCGCGCGTCATTACGCGATAAATTTAATATTTTTATTTTTCCTCAACTTTCTCAACTAACTAGTAAAAACGGTAAGTAAGGGTCGATCCCACGACAAGTGTGGAATGATTTATGATTATTCATATTTAATTAAAATAATAAAAGGGGGTAAAATATGATGAACTAATTAATGAGAAATTAACTAACCAAATAAAGAAAGAAATAAAAATCAAAGTAAATAAACTCAAGCAACGAAACACGTAAGAGAATTAATATGAGATTAATAATGATGAGAAAACTCCAGTCCAATTTTAGTTTCCACCCTCGATCGATTCATCTAATCAATTGTAATATTATAAATTACTTTTCTTATAAAACCATTAGCCCTAAATAGCTACAAGCTCTGCTACTCGAATTACCTTTTACCGAATATTTAATCGAAACAAGCTCTTCGATCAAACCTAATTAATGGACAACTAGAATAAGATCTCTAGATTTAATCCAATAAAAGCATTAAACGCTAGACAAATAGGCTAATCTAAGCAATAAACTCATAAGCTGGGTTTATTTAACTTATGTTGTCGCGACCATTAATTGCTACAAGTGAAATAGAAATGACAACAATTATGGATTGTAGCCCTATTTCTATCAATTGACATCTAACCCTAATCTAGGTGATCAATCTAAATTAGAAATTAAATAATCATGACAAGAAAATAGAATAACACAAATAATTTCATAAGAAGAATGAAATAAATTTTACGGGAATTAATAAGAACATAATCAATCGATGGGGTTCAACGTCACAAGGACATGAATTAATTAAACTACTCACACATGGTGTTCATAAAAATATTAAAAAAAATAAAGGGAGAATTCCCGACTAGTCCAAAACATAAAAACTATTGCCCTAAAACTCCATTGAATATAAAAATTCTCTAGTAATCCAATTACTCTAATAATATACTAAATTACCCTTGAAAAGCATGTCAACCTCTACTTATTATCAGCTACATGACTAATTTATATGAAATGCAATTACATGAGTAATTACGAACTACTCTGTTAAAGTTACAAACTACTCTGTGAATCTGGGAGATAAAGGTGAATAGAAAGCCCTGAAAATTGGAAAAGATCGTGTTCTTCCTAATCTGGTCATGGATTGGCTTTGATTCTTTAAATCGGGGTGGTTTGCGGGCCTGTTCAATTTATTAGGGCAAATTTGTCAGTCTACTTTAATTTTATGGTTATATGGTATGTATTTATTTTAAATGGGAATGAAAAGATCCATAGTATTTTATGGGATTTGAGTTCTATAATATATAACTAAATGGGAATTTTCCCAAAAATAAATAAGAAGACATTGTTTCTTAATGAAATAATGGTAGAAACAAAAAGTTGCTGCTTTCTTTAGATCAAGCCTCAAAAAGTGACGGTTTGCTTCTTTGTTTCCTTTTGTCTCCCCAAAATCTCCTCTCTTTCTTTTCCAACCCCTCTCTTTTTCCAAAAGATTAATCTCCCAAAAGGTAAGTTCCCTGCTGGCGCATCATCCTCCTAGTTATAGAAGAGGATCGCCGCCTCATAAGCCCAAGATCAAGAAAGGTAATTCGACCCAATAACAAGTAAGAGAAAGAAAGCCCAATGTCCTACTTGCTGTTATCGGGTGACCCGATAACAGAGAGTTTTTGCCAAAATCAATTCACGAACCATCCTTCAATCATCGTCACACTAATTGAGTAACTAAATACTGTAAAGTAAATGAAAATATGCAATTGGTGGTCTTCCATCCACAAGAATAAAAGATATAAATATATATGACAATATGAAGTGCCTAAAATTATATTATAAACGATTAATCACTACATAATTCCTCACATATCACACCAGATCATACGAAATCAAGAGTCAAAAGTGAAAAATTAAGAGAAGGATGATGCAATATTTAAAACATGGAAATCTAGGTTTAGGAATGGTAATTGGTCAGTTCTGGTCGGGCATGCTCTCAACTCAAGAGTGATGACACTTAAATAGTGTTGCTTGAGGAGGGCATCATGGTAATTCTGCTTGAAGATGACGACCGTCGATCGGTGGTATTTTTGGCATCGTTCTCCATCAACATCAGCTGTTAGTCGACGGAGGTGCATTGTTCTCGGCGTGTCGATCGACTAAGGCTGTCAACTCAGCTGGTAGACACCCATCAATGTCTTGTCGATGGGCGCATCGATCAACAATGGCTGGAATGTCTCGGCATGTCGATCGACTGGGAACTTCGACATGGGCGAGAGGCATGTGCCAGAGCTGCGTCAACGATGCATCAACGAGCGCATCGACCGATGGCGGCTTTGCGAACCCTTGTCCGATTTTTGTCGTTTCGAACTAGTCGTAACTCATGGGAACGCGCGAGGTTCCACTCAAAAGACTAAAATAAACAAGAAAACGAGATTAGATTAAAAACTTAAAAAATAAGAAAGAAAAGGTGTTAAACGTGATAGAGATGACACGACCTACAAAAATACTAAAAGAAAGAAAAACAAGATAAAATATGACCTAAAACTCTCTATAACACACACAGAACAAAATGAAAAAAATGAACGAAAAACATACACAAATATGTACAAATCATAAGCATAAAGAAATTCATTGTTGGAATGTTCCTTGACTTAAAGATGGTTGATACCAAGTCAGTGAACAACCAAGTGTAAGAAACTAAAATCATCCCTCATGGCTTTTAGTTGAAGGATTGAAAGTGAATGAGTCGTTACAAGTGGATGCAATTATTGAAATATTACCTCCAATGTAGAATGAATTTAAGAACTACCTTAAGCACAAACACAAGGAAATTGTACTTGAAAATTTGATAGTTCGGCTTCATATCGAGGAGGATAACCATAGAGCCGAAAGAAAAGTCCAACAAAAGAGTGGAGGAAAGGGGAATTTTGGTCGAGTCAAACACTAGCAAGAAACAAAAGAGGTCTGCTAATAACAAGAAGCAGGAGTATGCTAAAAGTTCAAAGGGAACTGCTATAACTGCGGCAAACCAAATCATATTGCCAAAGATTGTTGTCTACCCAATAAGGGGTTTAAAAATGGCAACAAATATCAGGCTAATGTGACTGGTGATAAACCTCTTCCAATTAACTTGCCGGAGCTTGATCTTTCTATCCTTGTGTTTGAAAAAAAAAATTGGTAGATAACCCAAGGGAATAGTGGATAGATATTAAGGCTACTCATTATATTTTTGCTGATAAGGAGATGTTTTCCTCTTACACGTCAATCAGTGGAAGAAAGTTGTTCATGGGGAATTCTTCAACTTTCAAAGTGGTAGGAATTAGAAAAGTGGTACTCAAGATGACTTCCAGCCATGATTTGACGCTTGTGAATGTGCTTCATGTCCCAAACATTCTTAAGAATTTAGTATTTGGCTCCCTATTAAGTAAGGTCGGGCCTAAATTAGTATTTGAGGCTAATAAGTTTGTAATTACCAAAACTTGTAATGCTTGTTTTCCACCAAGGTGTGATGTATAAAATTTTTAATTTTGCCTACTTGTTGGAATGCTTTAATTTATAGCATGATAGATTAGGATATGTTAACTTTAACACGATTGAAAAGTTGATGAATCAAGAGTTGTTACCTGGTTTTAAAATTAATTATCAAGATAAGTGTGAGATTTTTATTGAAGCAAAAAATGACTAAGACACTTTTCATTCAGTGACAAGATGTACTTAGTCCACCTGAGTTAATTCATCCGATTTGTGTGATTTTACCGTTCAAAAATGGCCACTTGTAGAGGTTGAAATACGTGGCTCTCACCGGAACAGGGCGATCCTCGATCATGGTCATCTTTTCTTGCTGGGAAATTGAATAATATATATGTTTATTAAAAAACTGCAAGTTAATTAAATATATAGGTATATTTATGTGTGTTTCGGATGTTATTTATTTATACACAGCCAAACCATATATGTATTTATACAGATGATGTGTATTGATAAGTACACTTTCCTTGCTAGGAGTGAAGGGCGGTTTAATGTTAAGTAGGTTTTCCTTTTTGAACACAACCCAATTCTAATCGAACTCAATTTCCTTCCCGGTTTTGGATAAGGGCTCTTTACTAAACAATTCACAGCTGTGATTAATTTGGATTTTATAATTAAAATTTCACATTACCAGTTTATTGTGATACTATTTATGATTTTATCTAATTCGGTCAGTTATGTACAAGTATTTCTGATGCTGATATCAAAAACTTTCCCCTTATTTGATCCGAGTTAAATAGCAAACATAAATCAATCATTCAGGTAGAGGTAGTCTTGCATATAGTCCGGATGGACGAGCCGCCCATGGCTCCAATTTTTTTTCCCTCCATTCAGGATCCCCAAATACTTTTTGAGTCGAGCCTTCAATTTTTTTTTCTTCTTCATATTTATGAATTAAAGGTCACATGTAATTATATTATGAGCTCAACTTGACGCGATATCGAAACTTTAACATTAAATCTCAACCGGTTGTTATCATTGTCCTTGAAATTCTTCCATGACTTCATCTCAAATCTTTAAACAAAAGGAAAGAAACTCACTACAATAAAAGAGATCTCTACCAACATAAATTAGTGACGATTAAAAGGGCACGGATATACGCACCACATTTTTCTATTAATTCACCCCATTAATTTTTTTTCATTAAAATGTCAAAATTACCCTCAAATTTTAAACACTTCAACTTCATCTTCTTCAACCCCCTCCACCGCCACCACGACCGAGAAATGGACTCCCCGTGTTTGATGCTATGATATTCGTAGCTGTAAAATACATGTTCTCTTATTCATCCACTATCACAACAATTATATATAACAATGTTCTCAGACTTAAAAGGAAACAAGATCAATCTAAAACAATCAGAAAATATGGTCATACTATGATGACCTTCTATCAAGGCTAAAAATATGCGACAGTCTCCTAAAAAGGAAACATATATGGTCAAGGATCTCCAATACTCTCCCTCAAGTTGGCTCGTGAAGATTTCAAACACCCAACTTGGATAATAAGTCACGGAACTGGTCTGTACCCAGTGCTTTAGTGAGGATGTCCGCCAGTTGTGCATGAATAGAAACCTTAGCTACGCAAATTTCTCCGGATTGAACTCGTTCTCAGACAAAATAGCAATCTATTTCCACGTGCTTAGTACGTTCATGAAAAAACAGATTCGCTGTTATGTGTAAAGCGGCTTGATTATCACAATATAAGATGGTGCCACCTTCTTGCAAAGCTCTCAAGTCCTTCAATAGCCACCGTAACCATAATATTTCACTAACAGTAACCGCCATGGTACGATATTCGGCTTCAGTCGATGATCTCGAAACAACTGCTTGCTTCTTTGTCCTCCAAGATTTCGGGGCTCCTCCAAGGGTAATAAAATAGCCAGTGCATGAGAGACGGGTAAAACTAAAACCTGCCCAGTCCGCGTCGCAAAAAGCTGTAAGTTGTAACCCTCCATGTTGATGTAGGAATATACCTTGCCCAACTGTAGTCTTGAGATAGCGTAATACACGAACAGCTGCATCCATATGTTCCTTTCTTGGATCACTGAGGAACTAGCTAAGGATGTTGACAGCGTAGGTGATATCGGGCCTTGTTACTGTCAAGTAAAGAAGTCGTCCCACTAGTCTTCGATAAGTACCCGAATCAATGCACGGGCTGGAGCTGGGTTCTCGAAACTGCAAGTTCTGTTCCATGGGAAATGCGCTAGGACGACTACCTTGAATTCCTGCTTCTTCCAATATATCGAGTGTGTATTTACGTTGGCTTAGGACGAGGCCATCAGGGGCTTTAGAAACCTCAATCCCCAAGAAATACTTCAAAGGACCCAAGTCTTTAATGCTAAAAGTGTTGTGCAAGAAGGACTTTGTTGCATGAATATGATTGATATCAGTCCCAGCAATTATCACATCATCCACATAAATTAAAGTAAGAGTGTAGATATCTCCAAACTGTTATATAAAAAGCGAGTGATCCGCCCTAGAATGATGAAAACCCCTATCAATGAGAGCTCGAGTAAATTTATAGTACCAATTTCTAGAGGCTCGTCGTAGACCATAGAGTGAATTTTGTAACTTACACACCCTTGTCTCTCCTTCTTTTGAAAAACCTTGAGGAATGCGCATGTAGACATTCTCGTTTAAATCACCATTTAAGAACGCATTATTTACGTCCAATTGGTGAATGCTCCATCCTTTCTTAACTGCAATGGTAATAAGACATCTGACTGTTACCAATTTTGCCACAGGAGCAAAAGTCTCATGGGAATCTATACCTTCGACTTGTGTGAATCATTTAGCCACCAAACGTGCTTTGTAGCGTTCAATTTCACCATTAGGTTTGAACTTGATTTTATATACCCATTTGGAACCCACCACTTTCTTTCCTGGGGGTAAGGCTTCAAGTGTCCATGTCCCATTTTTATCAAGAGCATCAATCTCATTTTGCATGGCCTCTCTCCACTTAGGGTCCTTCACAGCCTGAATAAAATATTTTGGCTCATCATGCGAGGTGATGGCTGCTAAGAAGGATTTGTGAGCATCAGTGAACTTATCATATGCAACATAATTAGATAAAGGATATACCTGCGAGGTCACTGAATGAGTAGTAGACTATGGATGCTGTAAGGAAGAGGGCAAGTCAGTTTCAAATCCAGAGAAATGCTTGGGCTGCCGGCGTTGTCTAGTTCCCACCCTTGTATCTCCTTGACTCGCCTCCATTCCAGAACCCTGTTGTTCGGTACTAGGAGCTACAAATGACCCTTCTTCAGTTCCATTTATAAATGAGGCTGGAGTTGCTGAAATTGGATTAGCTAAAATTCCATCCCCAGCATGTGTTGATGGAGCAACAGTGGGGGTATTTTCTAATGACGGGCCAATTCCATCATCTAGAAAATTTGATTCCCAATTTTTCTCTCTTAATGACAGGACTTCATTGTTATTGACCACAATATTATCAACCCTCCAAGGTAAAATATGTTCAAAAAAGGTTACATCCCGAGACGTTAGGATTTTTCTAGTTTGAGCATCRTACACACGGTACCCCTTTTGTCCATTYGGATATCCAASAAAGGTGCATGGTCTYCCCCTTATGCCAAATTTATCTCCTTTCCCATTATTATCATGAGCATATACCAAACAACCAAAAACTCTCATGTGATCATAAGTTGGTTGTTTACCAAATAAAATTTCAAAAGGGGTTCGATTYTTTATAGCCTTTKAAGGGAGCCGGTTGATAATGTAAGTAGCAGTCAAGATACACTCCCCCCAAAAAYGAATAGGTAGGTTAGCATGAAATCTCAAYGATCGTGCTACCTCTAATATGTGCCTATGTTTTCGYTCGACCACTCCRTTTTGTTGTGGAGTATCGGTGCAAGAAGTCTCAAGTAGAATTCCATGATTAGCATAAAAATCTAACATGAATTTTGATTTAAATTCACCCCCATTGTCTGCTCTTATTCTTTTCATCTTTGTGTTGAATTGTGTATGCACCATATTATAAAAGGTGGTTAAATAATTTTGAGCCTCTGATTTAAATCTCATGAGAAAAAACCAAACTCCCCTACTATAGTCATCAACAATGGTGAGAAAATAGTAAGCACCCGAAAAGGAAGGCATCTTATATCCACCCCATATATCGCAATGAATAAGTTCAAAACAAGAATGAGTCTTTATTGAACTATTTGGAAAAGACTGACGAGTTTGTTTTGCTTTCATACAAGGCTCACAATGCTTCAACCGTGCACTACTAACATTATTCAAGAATTGGCAGATAAAAGAAATTTTCTCACTCGAGGCATGTCCGAGCCGTTGATGCCAAACTTCAGAACTTACAGTCATTGCCACTGATATTGACACCCTTCCATTTTGCGTCGGCTCGAGACAATACAGCCCATCGCACAGTCTACCCGTACCAATCAGCTTCCTCGAGTGTAAGTCCTGTACAACGTAAAAATCAGCAAAGAAAGTCATTGCACAGTTCAAATCCTTCGTAAGCTTGCTTACTGACAACAGATTGCATTAAAAGTCCGGTATATTCAAGACATTATCAACTGTAAGACCATTAGGAAGAGTAGTTTTTCCAACACCTTTCACAGGAATTTTATCCCCATTTGGGATTTGGACAGGGGGTCCAACTACGTCCCTTTGCGAAGTCAGATTTTTAGAATCGCAAGTTATATGTTTTGTTGCCCCTGAATCAATGATCCAAGGTTTTTTGAAAGGAATCTTACCCGCCATGTTTACCTATGGGATGAAGTGTTTCTATCAGGGGAATCATCACCTGGAGAAAAGAATTTCATCATTGTGTCGAACTGATCCTTTGAAACACCCGACATGGGGCATCCATCAAAATTGACTGCCGCTGCCCGTGGTGGTTTAGAACTAATGACGGATTGTCTCCGTTGGTTGCCCTCTCGTGCTGCTTTGGGAAACCACTCCGGATATCCAATCAACTCGAAACACATCTCCTTGGTGTGTTTTGATTTTCCGCAGTGACTGCACTTCATGTTTGCAGTGATTGCTCTACGCTCCGCCATTCGATCGTTGTTCCAGCCTCCGGTGTTAACAGCCATGTTCTCTCCACGAATTTGGGTTGTAAATGCAGCGGCCTCTGCAGGGTGTTTCCTTGCTGCCATGATCAGTCTTCTTTGCTCATCCTCAGAAACAAGGTGGAACGCCACACTCACATTAGGAATAGGATTGGTGCTTAAGATCTGAGTCTTGATCGTTCCAAAATCCTCATCTAAACCAATGAGGAATTCATAAAGCCTCTCTTTTTCCGTTATAGCAAGGTTCTCTTTTTCAACATTGCAGTTGCATTTGCCGCAAGTACATTTAGGTACAGGGGTCATTGATTGGATCTCTTCCCAAAGGCTCTTTAATTTTGTGTAATAAGCCGACACCGTGGCCTTGTTTTGTCGAGTATTGGAGACAGGTTGTCGCAACTCATACGCACGTGGAGTGCTTTCTTTGCCAAATCGTTCTTTCAAATCCAGACATATCTCGTGCGCGGTTTTAGCGTATTTCACGCTGGCACGAACCTCCTTGTCCATGGAACTATGCAACCATCCTTTCACCATGGCGTTGCATCTCGTCCAGTGTGTATATTCTGCTGCATCTTCTTTTGGTTTCGAGATAGTACCATCTACGAATCCGAACTTATTTTTGGCATATAGAGCATTGCTCATTTCATTTACCCAGTCCCCATAGTTTCCGTCTCGTAACAAATCACCAACGAAAACTTGCCCCGGATTGTCCGAGGAATGGTGTCATATGGGGTTAGATGATCGATCGTTTCTCTTCCGCCCGTCATCGGTATATTGTGATGGCAGTTGGTTGATTTGAATGGTTTATTTAAGTGAGAAGGGATTTATTGATTCCCAGGTTTAGCTCTGATACCATGTTTGATGCTATGATATTCGTAGCTGTAAAATACATGTTCTCTTATTCATCCACTATCACA
>BMAC01000026.1:1506233-1533065 GCA_014905375.1 Phtheirospermum japonicum | reverse complement strand
ATATATATATATATATATATATATTATTTTTTATATATAATATTTATATATTTTCCAATCACGTCTATATTGGTAAAATTAACCTTCAATAAATTACTTTAATCAGTTAGTTTACCAAACACTAAACTATCAACTCTTTAAATTAGTTCAATCATTTAGACCCTTTTTATACATATAATTTTATCATATCGGTCAAGATCACTTTGTTTTCTATACTTTATCTATATTTTGTGGTACTTTACTTATTTGTGATATTTATCTATATTTTGTGATAATTCAGTAAAGCTTTTGTTTGTAATATTTTACCTATATTTTTTGATATACATTAATCACCGTTTCTAATATTTTTATGTGGTCTTATAGTGAGAAAAGTGTTGGTCTTACGGAGAACCCAATTTTTTAAATAAATAATAAATACTATGTTTAGGTATAGATTTAAGGGGACTGACAGATAAATAAAAATATAAGACATTTTTGCCTAATAGATATCTCATCTCTCTCTCTCTCTCTCTCTCTCTCTATTTTTTCCCCGATTAACTACACTTTCAATCTGTCGAAAATACTCTTCATATACCCAACACACATTCTTCCCTCTCCCCACAAACTTCCGACATTGATTTTGGCTAGTTCTGACGTCCATTTAATATGAGATTTTTACCATTGATATTTGTTGCTATTTCAAGTTTACCTGCAAGATTTCAAGTCAATAAAAGTTCGTTTGCATCGTTAAATTGTCAACCAAAAATTTAATTTTCCCAGTTTTTTAACATAGAATAGTAGAAACTTCCGGCGTCAATTCTGGTCAAATGCAATGTTCGTTTATCTTGAAATTCTACCTAACTGCAAAATTTCAAGTCAATCAGAGTCCCTTTTTTCCTATTAAATCGACATTCAAAGTTTCAATTTTTACAATTCTTAACACAGAAAATCAGAAACTTCTACCGTAGATTCCGGCCTACTCTGATGTCCGTTTTACCTTAAGCTTTACCATTAATTTATGATATCATTTTGAGTGTACCTGCATATTTTAGGACAATCGGAGTCTGTTTACCTCATTGAATCACCAGTCAAAGTTTTGATTTTCACAACTTTTTCACACATATAAGAAAATATCAACGTCGATTCCGTCCATCTCCGACGTTCATTTAACTTGAAAATTTTACCATTATTTTATGTTATGACTTTGAGTATACCTGCAAAATTTTAGGTCAATCAGAGTTCATTTGCCTTATTTAAAACTAGCACAACACACAATAAATTATCACAACCAACAATACTAAGATTATCATCTAAAATTACCACAACCAATAATACTAAGATCACCATCTAAAATTAGCAAAACTTTAATATTCTAAGTAAAAAGTGTGAAAGTTAATAACTGAAAATTAAAAAAAAAAAAAGTGAAATTGAGATGAAAAGGGATCAGAATTTATATCTCGTGAATATTATTATTATTATTATTATTATTATTATTATTATTATTATTATTATTATTATTATTATTATTATTATTATTATTATGACTCTATTACATTTGTTCATGACCAGTCTATAAAACATATTCCAACGTGTGTTATAAGATAGTCGAACTCGTAATTTAATGGTCTAAGTAAAAGAAAATAATGAAGAGAGCTAACGCATAATCTAGTTAATTAATTTACTTATTATTATTTTATCTTATGTAGGAGACCTCATCAATATATATAATTCAAAATTAGGATAATTCTAAAAAAAGTAACCCATTCTAACTACCTATGGACAAGTAACAACTAAAGGATTGTCGCGTGTTCAATGACACAAATAGTATTTACTCTCTAAATATTTATTTTTTAAGTGTTGTTTAATTTGTCCTTTGATATTAATTATAATTATTTCATTTATATTTTAAAAAATGTCACGTCAATATTTTTAATAATTAAAGAATCATAAAAAATGTTAATCGTATATATTAAAACTAAAAAATAGAAAATTGGTTAAAAAAATAAAAAATTTATAAGTAGTTATTTAATAAATCTTAAAAAATAAAAACTAACTTTAAATTTATATCAAAACAAAAAAACACTATATAATCATATAAATAAAGTATAAAAACATATAATTAAGTCTGAATAATTATTTCATAAATTAAAAAATAAAAATAAAAACTAAAAAATTATATAAAATGTGATTTAAAATTCATAAAATAATTTTAATGAACTATAAAATAATATTTAAATTATTTCTAAATAAGTATCAAATAAATCTTGAAAATAAAATAATATGAAATAAAATAACTAACTGGGTCGGAGTTTTCTCTTTCTAGTTTTTTAAAGTTATTATTATTTTGTTAAATGAATAAGTATGGACTTTAAATGTACAACTTGGGAATTTAATGAAAATGCTATAATTTAACATTTTGTTACATACAAACATTATAAAATAATGAAAATATAAAAGTTTAGATACTTTGCAAAGTATTCATAAAATAAGAATAATTTTAGGGGTCTTATTTGTATAATTAGATGTGCTCTAAATCAAATGTCATCAATCCATTAATAGTACAAAGGAGGAAAGAAGAAACTAGGGGGTGGTTCTCAACATGGAATGTCATGAAATTTTATTGAATATTTATTTTATAAAATTCTATAAATTCTATGGATAATTTCATAGATTTCATTGGATTCTAATGGAATTCTATGAAACTATATTATACACTATGTGAATTTTAATAGAATTGTTAATGTATTAGAATTATTATAACTCTTTTCTACAAGAATAATTATCACAATTTAGAAGAATATACAAATTGCAATAATAATATTTATCGTACAATATTATCATTAAAGATTTGAACTATTGTAAAAAAAAGTAATTATAAAATATTTTGTAATTAATTATTTCTTATTTTCCAGATAATCAGTTTTAAAATTAATTATTTTGTAAATTCAGCAATATTGATCTTTTCTGATATTAAGTTCAAGCAAAATGATTCCAACTATTTTATTCTGCAATAATAGTTCAGCAAAATGATTCCAACTATTTTCACTTCTTGAGAGAGCTTGTCAATGAAGGAGAATTAAATCTCAATTATTGCCGAAGTGACGAGCAAATTGGCCGATATTTTTACAAAACCATTTGAAAGGCTTGTTTTCTCGAAAAATGTTGAAACTTTGGAAGTACGTAGCAAATTTGGTTTATAGGAGACAATGTTTGTGTCAACCAAATTAATTAAATAAATGTAGTCCAAAATCATTTATTTGATAAATCGTGTTCAAAAGTTATGTTTTGTAGTTCAAAAGCCATGTTATATAGTTCAAAAAGTCATGTGTTTTTATATTATTATCAACTAATATAAATAGAAATATATAATGTAATGAAAAAAAATACAATCAATTTTCTTGTTTTTTAATATATTTACGACACATGACAAATTTTCCAAATTAGTTCTCAATCGTCGTAATTTCTAGACATTTTTATTGTTGTTGTTGTTAAACTTTTCAGACAAAAAAAATAGATGCAATTTCTGAATGAAAAAACCAGGGAAATGGTGGAACTCAATAAAAAGTTGAGGGGAAAGGGACATTTTTGTTTTCACTTTCGACGCGTTATTTACATATATCGTCAATTACAATATGTTAGAAAAGCAGAAAACTGAAGGAAGATTCATTATAAATGTAGAATACCCTTTTTACCCATTTCAGAGTACAGTAGAACGTTGCAACTTGCAAATACTGATGACAGTCACATAAATGTAATGTTCTATTTTTCTTTCTTTCTTTCTTTTTTTTTTTCTTTTTCTTTTTTGTTGTTGTGTGTGTGTGTAGCATCCTAATCTGAAATCAATTTCATTTGGTAGATGAATCTGTCTATTGAAACTAGATAAGTCTACTAAACAAATAATACGGAGATTTCATTGAAATCTCAGCTGGTGATGATTTTAAAGGATGGACGAAACAAAATAAGTTACAGCTGCTTAACACTGCCNTTTTGAAAGGTAGTAGTGGTTGAGGGTTCATCCAGAGAAATGATTGAGTTTTTCTCTTTTTATAAGAAATGGTTGGTGTATTAAAAAATAATGTCGGTAGCCAAAAGTATATATATCCTAATGTCATTATCAATTTAAATTAAATATCTCTATAGCCTCACAAATTAAGTCACAAAGTCATCATACCCGGGGCCTTCAGGACACCACGCCCGAGAATGTAATGTAGTATATAAAATATATTTTGTATTATTTTGTATATGATCAGATGATTTAATTTCCTTATTACGTAGTCTAGAAGTACTCTTGTATTCATGTATATATGTTTGTGTTTGACAATAAAAAAAGTATGGAAGATATTTTTTTATGGTATTAGCAGATTAAAGTTTCTTTCTCAATTTTTTTCCGCCCTATCTCTTTTTCTCTCATCTTTCTCAATAGGCGACGTCCTCCCTTTTCTTTTTCCTCACCATGTCTTAGTCGAAAAATTCTCACCCCGCACTTGCGGTATCCAACGTTAGGAATCACATTCCTATCTTTCTGAAAATGGAAAACGTGCAATACTCAACATGGGAGGAGTGAAAGTATGAATTTCCTATAAACAATCAGATTTAAAGATATTATACTTGATCACAATTATTACATATATCGTAATATATATATGGCATTGCATTTATTAAATTATTATTTTTATTATTTGTGATTATTAATATAAATGTTCCCATAGAGTTAATGTTGTCATTGATATAGTGAGATGTCATTGATAAAACATTACTCTTAAAATAGCCACGACTAACGATTATCAAGATTGGGATATTGATAATAAGATATATGTCGGTATGTGGTATGCATCACATTTTAAAGAATGTAGTAAGTCTCACGACTGCGAATAATAGTTATTCGTGATGGACACATGGATACTTTGGAGAGTATTGGTAAACCCTACTGATAAGTTATTTATTGTATGTCTATAAATTTATCAGTGTATAAAGCGTGTGATAATCCTTTGACTTGAGGTCAATACGCATCTTGTTTACTGAGTGATGTACTTTGACCATGACCAATGGTTGCACTCCTTTTGGGGTAGATACGGCTTGTGTTGGGTGCATCATGATGTAAATGAAGGTGGTAGTTGAGCCAAGAAAGGATTCATTTCTCGATTGGAATTTCGAGAGAGATCATTCATAATCTCTATATTAGGTCGACTAAAGTCATTGGCCAATGCAAGAGACGTATTCAATATAGTTATTGAAGTATTGTCTAGTTGTCGACTAATAAAGATGAGATAAATTGATTAAGCTATTGAGATAGACACTTGAATAAATCTTAAGCTTAATCGAGTGATTCGGAATGAAAGGAATTTCACCAAAACGTTGTATAAAGGTTATAATTCGCTGAGTTCAAGTGAATGTTCTTTATATATTGAGTTCGTCCAACTAAGCCGTCTAGGAGTTTTGTTTGGATCATCATTGGATTGATGTCATATATAAAGACATATAGGGTCACACTATATGCGATTAGTTCTCGATTTAAGAGTGTATCAAGAAAGTATTAAATATTCAATTTAGAATTGTAATATTTAATTGTTAATACTTATGATATTAATTTCTATTTGATAGAAATTATTTAATTAAATTAAATTGGATTTGGATTTAATTATCTATGTTATATTAATAAAGGTACTTGGGCTAAAATTGTTTTGGGCACATGTGTTGGATAGTCCAACCCTTTTATGATTAGGGTTCTCTTATGTACCTAGTATAAATATAACATAGAGTCATAAGTTGTATAAAAAAAAAATGAAAGATGAAAAACAAGAGAGTTTTTAGAAAACATAAATCCTAATTTTGAGATTGGGAGTTCTTGAGCTGTCGTGGGATTTCCTAGCTTTCTTCCCGATAGCAATACACTGGAGTTGGATCTTGCAGTCGAAAATTAATCGCGTGGATACCTTAGTGTTGAACTCGGACCTGAATTTACTGTAAGGGTTTCATGCTTTTATCTCGTTTATTTATTATATAAATATATTCGTTCACAGGATGGATCTGTTGGATCCAAAAAAAAATTTAAAACTTCCGCTGCACGAGCATGGTGTTCGTCTCTACGAATTCCAACAAGGAGTTGTTCAAGGTTTTTGCACGATCCAACCAAGTTCTCCATCACATCATCCCTAAGAACGGCAAGGAGAAGGCTGTCGGGGATGTCGACGACATGTGGTTTACTCTTGATGCCATTGTCCTCTCGTGGATTTACGCCACAATTTCTAATGATCTTTACACACCATTCTTGAACCTGATTCTACGACAATGGGTGCTTGGAATCGCTTGTGGGACATATTCTGGGATAATAAATCCACCCGATATATGGACACCGGAGCCACGGCACACATGGCATCCTCAAACGGTAATCTCTCGTCTTATTTCAGTTTGAGCAATAATAATACTGGTATTGTTGTTGGAAATGGTCAATCAATTCCTATTCAGGGTTCTGGTCATACATGTTTGCCCACTCCTCAGTCTCCATTGTCATTAAATAATGTCCTTCATGTTCCCAAAATAATAAAGAATCTGATTTCTGTTAGAAAATTCACTACTGATAATTCTGTTTTGGTTGAATTCGATCCTTTTAGTTTTTTCGTTGAAGTCGTTCTAGTGTGTTCGGAAAACAAATTAAGTTGCCTTCTCCATCATCTAAGTTGAGAACATTTTTTCTTTTTGATATTATTCATAGTGAGATTTGGACTTCTCATATTCTCAGTTCTGCAGGGCATCAATATTATGTTCTATTTTTTGATGATTTTTTGAATTATTTATTGACTTTTCCTTTGGGTCATAAGTCGGAGGTTTTTGATAAATTTCTGATATTTCAAGCTCATATTATTACTCAATTTGAAAGAAATATTAAAACTTTGCAATGTGATAATGGGAGAGAATTCGGTAATCGTCATTTTTAGCAGTATTGTGAGAAAAATGGTATGTTCTTTCGCCTATCGTGTCCTCACACTTCTCCTCAGAATGGGAAGGCATCTTTTTCACCTCCGGATACTGACCCGATCTCACCTGGCCCAGCAGCGGCATCATCTCCCGATACTAGCGTCTTCCCTACCGCCCCTCCTCCTACTTATCCCTCTGACACCATGAAACTTACACCAAGCCCCGTTCCTCCTAATCCTCCTCATACTCCTCTCCCTAAGCCTACAAGAGTCACTCATAGCCAGCATGGTATTTTTAAGCCCAATCCCAAGTACCAAGCTATGCACACCACAGTTTCGCGGTCTCTTTTGCTTCGCAATCTGGTTGAGGATCTTTGTGACCCGAATTGAAAATTGGCCATGGATGACGAATATATTGCTCTTATTAACAATAAGACGTGGGATTTAGTGCCCCGCCCTCCTGGCATAAATTTTATTCGATCTATGTGGATTTTTACGCATAAAATTAAGTCTAATGGTGATTTTGAGCGATTTAAAGCTCGTCTTGTAGGTGATGGCAAAACCCAGCAAGTTGGTATTGATTGTGGAGAGACGTTTAGTCCTGTGGTGAAACTGGCAACTATTCGTACTGTTCTAAGTCTTCCTCTTTCAAAGGCTTGTCCAATTCATCAATTGGATGTCAAAAATATCTTCCTCCATTGTGAGTTTCAGGAGACAGTTTATATGCATCAACCAGTGGGATACAGGGATCGTACTCGACCGGATTATGTTTTCCTCTTGTGTAAGTCTTTACATGAACTTAAGCAAGCTCCCCGTGCTTGGTTTAAACGTTTTGCTGACTTTGTTCTGACAATTGGTTCTACTAATAGCCGATGTAACAACTCTTTGTTCATTTATAGAAAGGGGTCCGATATGGCTTTCATTTTATTATATGTTGATGATATTATTTTTACTGCTTCTTCTGATGCTCTTCGGTGCTCCATTATCGATCTTCTTAGTTCTGAGTTTGCTATGAAGGATCTGGGTCCTTTGAGTTATTTTTTGGGTATTACGGTGACTCAACATCAGGGGGTATGTTCCTTTCGCAACGCAAATACGCCAAAGATATTATTGAGCGTGCTGGCATGTCTCATGTAAGCCATCTGCTACTCCAGTTGACACCGAGTACTCCATTTGATGATTCTACTCTGTATCGGAGTCTTGCAGGGGCTCTTCAATACCTCACCTTCACCAGGCCCGATATCTCTTATGCCGTCCAACAGGTGTGTTTCCATATGCATGATCCGAGGGTTGCTCACATGTCTGCCCTGAAACGGGTTATTCGGTATGTTCAGGGTACCTTGAATTAAGATCTCCATTTGTACTCTTCTTCTGTGTCTACTCTAATGTCCTACACTGATGCCGATTGGGGTGGGTGCCCTGATACGGGGAGGTCTACATCTGGTTATTGTGTGTTTTTGGGTGACAACTTGGTCACATGGTCTTTTAAACGACCCACGTTATCTCGTTCCAGTGCCGAGGCAGAGTATCGTGGGGTGGCAAATGTGGTGTCTGAATCATGTTGGATTCGAAATCTTCTCTTAGAGTTACATTGTCCGATCACGAAGGCTACTCTGGTATACTGTGATAATGTAAGTGCTATTTATTTATCGGGTAATCCAGTTCAACATCAACGAACAAAACATATTGAAATGGATATCCATTTTGTACGAGAGAAGGTTGCACGTGGTCAAGTCCAAGTTTTTCATGTTCCGTACCGTTACCAAATTGCGGACATATTTACAAAAGATCTGCCACAAGTATTTTTGAACATTTTTGGGATATTCTTATCATCCGCAAACCTCCCGTTTCGATTGCGGGGGTGTTAAATGTAGTATATATATATATATATATATATATATATATATATATATATATATATATATATATATATTGTATTATTTTGTATATGATTAGATGATTTAGTTTCCTATTATATTGCCTAGGATTACTCTTGTATTCATGAATATATGTTTGCGTATGACAATAAGAAAAGCAAGGAAGATATTCTTTCACGAAGCCCGTCCCACAAGAAACCGATTTCTACTGCTTCGGATATGAGGGGTTATTTTGTTAAGATGTTCGCGATTAGTTGTCGCGATCCTGATTTCTTGTTAATAAAACATTAAAACTTAGGGCCATGTATTCAATTCCCTTTCTTGAGAGCTGAGTTTCACGTACCAAAAAATACAAATTGATCTGAGTAATTCGTGTGCAAACAAATGAAATGAACTTCTAAATACAATTTAAAGATTTGCATTTAAATTTCGACTAGGACGGGCACGTTTTTATTCCTTCCATCATTTTCGAAACATCACACATCTCCGGCCTCATCTTCGGGTTTTCCTCAATGCACCTCATTGCCACCAGAAACATCTTCCACATTTCTATCAGTTCGTCAGGATCCGTCACCGGTACGAAGTCAAACACTATAAGCGTCCCGACTTGGTGAAACTTGTGAATAGCCCATCTAGCGAGCCTTGTCCTACTAACTAGTTTGTCCCCTGTGAGAAGTTCAATCAGCATAACTCCAAAGCTGTAGACATCGGATGCCTTTGATGGACGGCAGTCGTAGTTCATGACTTCTGGAGCACGATATCCGGCCGTTGGAATGACAATCGAGCCAGGATCCATTTTCTCCAAGCCATTACACGAGAAAACGTCGTCCATACGTAGTGAGTCGTGGTTATTAGCAATAGCCTTTGCTATGGCAATCGCAATTCTTACGCGGGATCCCCAGTTTAACAGATACATTCCATGTATTTTTCCTGTTAGGACGCGCACGCGCGCACACACCGCCGGAGAAAATAAAAATTACATTACTGAAACAGTCTCGACAGTTATAACTAAAATTAATGTTGTTTTATATCATGCCCATTGAAGATAAAATTGGGATGCAAAGGATGGGCCAAAAAGGTTAAACCAGTAAAATTAAAGGGTTTTTTTTTTTTTTTTTTTTAATAATTAAATTCGAATTTTGTATTCTTATAAAGATTCCAGATTATATTGTCCAATGGCATAACTATTCCCTTAATATTTTAATAAAGAAGAGATTGTGTATGAGCTCTTATCAACCACATATAAGTAAAGATATATCTAACCAGGGAAAAAAAAAGAAAAAAAGAAAAAACACACACAAACAGTCCATTTAAAATTAATAACAAGAAACCAGAATTTTAGTTTGTGAGTATACCAGGCAGCACGGTGGCCGGTCCACCCAGGCTTTGGTGCTCGTAGATTACGAGCATTTCATCTTCGTGAGAAAAATAAGAAGCCACAGTTTCATGCCTAATATCACTTCCCCTCCATCTCTTCACCACAGTCGTATAAGTTTGTGAATACGGAGAAATCGGTCCTAGGATCTGAGACAGTACGCTCTGATTGAAACTAGAGGTGTTAGCCAGGGACCCAAGGCTGGTAGCGAATGATTCAGCATAACAAAGTTGCTTTATCTGCTCTTTCTTCAAAACAGATGCCACCAGCCTCTCCCAGTTATCGTAAATTGCAGACATATCTCTGTTTTTTTTTCTTCTCAAATCCTTAAACCAACTCAAATATGTGCAGATATACTAATTTTATGACGAGTTGTTGAGGATAAATGTTGAACAAATAACCTGCATTCAGTAGCAGTCAGCGTTGTACAGGTTGGAATTTTATAAATAAATCAAACACATAAAATTCATATAATATATTTTATTAACTCCGGTGATACAAGATGGACTCCTAATAAAATGTATTGGTTCGGAATAATTTTAGGAAAATAAAATGTTTAACAAATAACCTGCATTCAATTGTAGTCAGCGCCGTAGCATGTTTTTAAATTACGAGACGTGTGCATCAATATTTCATGTAACCTATTTAATTAATTAATTAGATTTCATAGCATCAAAATTAAATAATATTCAAATCAAGTAAAGGGAGATTATGCTTCTGTTTCCAAAGCAACATAATTCTAGCTTAAAACCAGGGGCGGTAAATATGGACCCACACCACACCCACAATTTTATTTTATTTTATTTTAGATTACGTATGTTAATATCTCAAATTTTTACGACTTCATCACATGTTATAAATTTAGGATGTTCGAATGAGATTATCCAACATTGTTTTCATGTTCATACTAAAATTTCAAATACATATTTAACGTTCAAATTTTTTATTTTGTACATTTGTAAAAATATATCATGCAATAGATTTGGACTGAAATTTCAAAAATATTATTTGAAATTTCAGGCGAACACCCTAAAATTTAAAACATGAGTTAAACTCATTAAATTATTGGATAACATATTCTATAAATAAAATGAACAAAAAATTATATGGGTACCCCAACGTATAATTAATTTATAGAAAAGTTAGAAAGAGCAATTTGGTCGTTAAATTATAATTTAGGGATGATTGTTCACTCCTACTCTTGTAAGATTACTCTTCGCTCAAAACTCGTCTAAAGAAAATTCTTCTTTCTTACTTTTCTCTCTCACTTTTTCTTTTTTCTTCTAAATTGTGCAGAAATAGTACATTTGAATTACTAATTTAGAAAAAAACAATTGTAAACATCCATTTTCGATCCTAATGAGTTAAAGGCTCCAGCATCTCCACAACAATCCAATGTTTGCTCTCTTATCCGGATTGTCCTCACACAAGACAGAGCTATAATCAACATACTCTACACATCTCATTCTTTATCGTAGGAATCTTTAGAAGCTCTATATCAAACAACCTAACCGTCCACTCATCCCCTGGACACAATCCCGGTCATCTATCTACATGTGACTTTCCTCCGAGAACACTACAAGAATAATGTTAAGAGGGACGACAAAACCACCCCTATAAATGCCATTATCGCTATTGGTGTCCAACAATTTGCAACAATGTTTTCTCCCTTTTTTTTTTGTTGGTAAATTATTAATGCAACAAATGAAATCGTTGCTATTGGTTCAAACAAATTGCAATAACATTTTGTCCCAATTTTAACGTTGCTAAGAGAATTACGCATCACGTAAAATTAGCAGATATAAAGTGGTATAAAAATATTTTCAAATGGTGCAACTTTATAACGTACATGATAATGGTTACACGAAAAAGATTTTCGTAATAGAACCACCAAAACAACAAAAACACTATATGTTGGTGAACTAATAGTATCACAACGTAGAATTACAATTTGCTCTTGAATTTATATTGCCTACAATGGAATAAAACCAATATATAAAATCACCACTAATTATTCAAGTTCAGATGAAATAATCACACTATAAAAAAATTAAAAAACCCCCAATGAATATATACAATAATATCTACTTTTTGTTTGTTTAAGTGACAGAAATCAAACCTATATTCAGCTTTTCTCAGAACCAAACTGAAGACCCTTTCACAGGCCTTATTGTTTCAACTAAACACCTTTTATTAACATTTTTTTTTAAAGAAGTAGCCTAAACGTTAAATCCGTCATAAATAAATAAAATCAGATCTATTAAAATATATACAACAACTAATGATGAAATACTCGAAAAAAATACCAAAAACCAAAACCATATTCACTCTCATTTGGCGACTTTTCTTCCACAGAAAGTCTTGAATGCTGGAAAAACAAAAACAAAAATGCAGTATAGAAAAAGGCAAAACTCTATTTACCTTCAACCCTAGTACATAATCTCATCTCTTGTAATAAGCAAATATGTCGCCCCCCCTTCTGTTGTGCCCATTCAATCTGTTAATCGATCCCATTTAGCAAAGCATGTATGCTGCAAAATTTGACATTATCATTCGGGAAGATATGAAAACTAAATTAATTAGGGAACCATAATATGTGGAAATGCAGAACGATTACAAATATGATTTATTTGTATACACAAAGCAATTATAGAAAAATGGGTACAAAGCAATTTAGTACCTGAAAAAATTATGGATGGGTAACGAAATGATTGCAAGAAAATTACAGGGAAATCAAAATAGAAAAAAATTGAGAGACTGAAATTACTGAATTAATAACAAAAAATGAACAAAAGGGGGATTCGAGACAAATTGAACAATTACAGAATTCAGTCAGAACTAGCTGAACCAAAAATAGAACAAAAGGGGAAAATTGAACAATTACCGAAAAAACAATTTCGAACCAATCTGATTTATGCAACTGAATCAATATGAGAAACAATTGGGAACCCTATTCGAACAAAAATACTCATCCCAAGATAAAAAACTGAGAGCAAAGAATCACAAACATTCTGAATCTCGGACAAGTTGCCAAGTTCAAGAATGTTGGGGGATTGGTTCTCATTTAATCTCCCCCCTTTCTTACCTAACCCAAGATTAATTAAAATAAGCTCACAGAAGATCATCAGTCAGCAATCATAAGCAAATGAGAGGGAAAACAAACACTTACATTGATGTTAAAATATGATTACTCATAGTCAATATAATATACAGTATTGTAACTATCGATTTAGTTACCCTTGTACTCTTATGTCCATAAAAAATGGGCCTAAGCAGTAGATTTTTATTTTTTTTAATAATTAACCCATACCTCAGTAACAGGACTATTATTGGATATCTTCTCCATACACATCCTATTCATTTACAGCACAAACGATGCATATACTTGATTATGCAAGTGAGTTATTAATATTATAATGTGTAAAAAACAGGTGATGGGAAAATCATAAAAGAACCATACTGGAAAAGGTTTATGCAAAACAGTTTCTTGTCAGCCAGCAGTTCAGGTATAGCATCAGCCACAATTCTTGAGTTATTAAATTTAAAAGCTGTCTGCAAAACCAAAAAAAAAAAAACTCAATAACAGGAACAAAGAAATACTACAAGTAAAATCCAAAACCTATAAAAGTAAAGAACATTATAGTGATCAAGTGGGATAAAATTGTGTTATCAAGGTCCTCCCTGTAAGCACTCATCAAAGCATGCAAAGAGGTCAAAGATTGTTGGCATGCCAAACCTTCGTAATCCCTGCTTTGAACCCGCTGCTGCAACAGCTTCGTCTTGCTCCAGCTTGCTTTAGCCCGGCCACACAGGCCCGGTCCGATAATTACAGCTGCCCGCTGTCAGACTTGTTTCTCGGAGCAGCACCCCCTTCTTTTCTACATTCTGCAATTAGATCAAAACCTAAGAAATCTTTATCAAACAAATAAACTTAAAAAATTAAACCTTAAAACTAGAAAACACTAAGAAAAACTAAAAGTGATAAATGCCCAACAGATCTTATATCCACAGAAGTTTGCATGTAAATATGTTGTCTACAAGGCTCCGTAACTCATTTCAGAAACAACACAGTTGGACAATGGAATAGCATATAGTCTATAAATCCCAGAATTAATATATTTGATGAACTCATTACTTGGAACACCCACATGGTAAACATACATCAATACGGAAATCTTTAAAAATATGCTTATTAACATCTTCAAGTATTAACTGATGCATTCATGTTCAATGAATTGATTTCACACACACACAAAATAAATAAATAAATAAATAATATAAAATAAAATAAAATAAATAATTCAATAACTAACTAAAAGAGTAAAAGCAACATATTCAGGTGCAGAAGTAAATCAAGACCTGGTAAAGTACAACAATAGTTGGCTTCGGGCAACCATACAAGAACTTGATGTCTATAACTTGGAGCTCTTCGAGCCTGAAAATAAGGAAATGGGTATTAGGATATCCGACAATGTACTCTATAACTTTAATGTATACTTGTATCAATGGGTCTGAAATTGATTCTGAATGGAGGGAAAAAAAAATCATTTTTATCACTCAAAAGCCAATAGGATATGATGTAACAAGCTCCAATATCCGATTTATATAGGTAGACATGAAGCTAAGAGCGAAAAAGATTTACAAATTGGGCAATTAAACAATATTGGAATCAATACTTGTATGAGTAGGGTAGGAAACAATCACCTAATGTTGGATGCCTCCTTGAGCTGCCCTTTGTTATCAAATGGAATGACCTAAAAGAGAAACAGAAATATTCATGATATACTGGACAAAAAAGATAATGTGAATATTCATACAGTCCGAAAGGGAAAAAGAAGAAAAAACAGATAAACTATTGAAATTGGAGAGTCGATAGGACAAATACCTTGAATAATCTGTCATATAGATGAAGTCCAATCAATCTGCAGTCTGGATCAATTATGTCAATCTACGAGGGAAAATAATATTTTATAAAAAATGGTAAGTTTAACAAAAAGAATTGAATTGAGTGTGCATACCAACAGTATACTTCTAGATTAATCAAATACCTGTCCATTGTCTGTGGGACGGCCTATTCGATCCGACTATGATAAAAGATGAAGAAATTGACAATTAGATTAACATCAAGTATCACGACTATGATAACTTTAGAATAAAAGACTAGCCCTAAGGCCTCGTATGTCATGGTCACGAAACTATTTTGGAAGTCCGAATTAACCCTATTATATTGTGCACAAGTAATTAAAATAATAATAATAATAATAATAATAATAATAATTATTATTATTATTATCATACATACATACATACATACATACATATATACATACATACGGTGCAGTGAAGGCACCATGCCTGGGCGGATCTGTTAAGGTTCAAGGGGTACAGCTGTACCCCCAAACTATACTATATAAAATGTAGTAATATTTCTTAAGATTTGAGGAAGGTAAAGTGGTAATAGGATTTGTTTTGAAACTAACCCACAAGGGTTCAACCCCTACAAACATAACTTTTTGTTTTGTTTGCTATTTCTTTTTTGTTATTTTTTGTTTAGTAAATAAAATAAAATGTAATTTTTCTTTCCTGGAGTTGAACCCTGTGTTTCCATTGAAGAAGCCAAATTGCAGTAATCATTTAAACTAAAAGATTAATTTGCCAAATATATAATATAAGTTGTTGTAGTAAATAAATTTTGAATATAATCTTTTTTCACCCTATTTCAATAATCACTTCATGTAAGAATAATAACTTCTTTGTTGTGAAGTTTTTTAGAAAAAAGATGAAACCCCCCAAAAATATACTACTATTTTTTTTTCTTATATATTTTGTGTTGTATAAATTTAAATTATATATATATATATATATATATATATATATATATATATATATATATATATATATAGGTATAGGATCACGTGAAAATGGATCCGTAGGTGAGAAATGAGAATGCATCCTAACCAATCATTTTAGTACTTTTTTCAGCATTTACCCGGTCGCAGTTTGGTAATTCTGGACATCCGGTGGCATTTTGGTAATTACGTGATTTTCCCATTTCACCAACACCCGGTCGCGAACCTTTCTTTCTCATTTCAGAATTTTGTCTGCATATCACAGAACGCTCCATATCCTCTGCGTCTTCGAGTTTTTCCATTTCTCATTTCAGTAATTTCTCATTTTCGTCTTCAAATTATCTGCACTCTCTGAAACCACGAAACCCTCGCCATCATCTACTAACTCCTTTGCATTTTTTCAAAATCTCGAAACCCTAGTGTGTACAATCGATGGGACAAACTTCGCAGAAATCTCAATCGAAGAAGAAACTTTCTCCCAACAAGAATGCTGGTACGCAATTCCTTTTATTTTGTGTGTGAATTTGATGTTTTCGTAGGAATTACCTGCGTTTTTGAGTATTCTAGATTTGATTTACTAAAGGTAATATATGCAGCATCAAGGGTCCCTSTTTTGTTTGAATAGTGATTTAACATTCAATTAGTTTTCATTCTAACAAGTTCACTTGACCTAGCTGCCCACAGAATCTAACCATATGATTGAATATAACAGTGGTTTTCTATTATTCTTTCTCACCTTATCAGAAACAAGCAGTGCATATTTCAAATGATATTGCAAATACTCAAGAATCATTTAAATCCAAATAATACGAAACAAATTTTTTTTTTTTGTAGCATTTTAATAGAACTTTGATTACTCAAATTGCTTCTTTTATTTATTGCCATTTAGTTTAATTTTTCTAGGGTTTGTGTGAATTGCACAATGTATTAAATACAATTATAATGGCGAAGTTTTTAATTTCCTCGTGTGATTTTTGTCATGGAACTCGAATTTGTTCGTAGGGAAGGGTAAGAAGAAGGCAGATATTGCCACGAAGGATAAAGTTGTAGATTCACCAAACAAGAATTCTGGTACTTATTTTTTATTTTTATTATTTTTTCTTGAATTTGATGTTTTTGGATTTAGAATTAATGTGGCATATGGGTGTTGGATTATTTGTGATCTGCACATTGCTTTAATTACAATTTTAATGTTGAAGTTTATTTTTAAGAATAAGGCAGATAATTCATTTGGTTGTTTTATGCATAAATATACTGAAATACTTTCTTTAATCATCAACATGTTATCATTAACTGTAAATTCCGCGGTCGGTTTGAGTTAAATTTATGATCCTCATGTCTTTCATCTTAAATGTTCTATTTCTTGGGGTGATAGTTCAATTACTATAACTAGTTTAAAGGAATTTTGGGATGAATATCAGTTTTCTGTGTTCTGTGTACATGCAATATCTCGAATTAATGTGGCATGTGGGTGTTGGATCATGTTTCCTCATGTGATTTTCTTCATGGAATTCAAATTTGTGCATTTGTAGGGAAGGGTAAGAATAAGGCAGATATTGCCACGAAGGGCAAAAATGTAGTTTCAATGCAAGAGGTAGAAGTACGAATGAAGAAGAAGGCAGATGTTGCCGCGAAGGAGAATCATATTCCTGATGTTTCTGCTCCTCTGGAGTCAAGTCCTCAGGATTCAAGAAAGCAGGTTGAATTACAAATGAAGAATAAGGAAGATATTGGCGTGAAGAGCACAACGCCGATATTGGGTTCCTTTTACGTGCCTGTTGCAGGAGAGAATACTGAATTGGTTCCCGAGGCTTCAACTAAAGTAACCAAAGTTCAAAAAACAAATAAGAAAGGTAATAAATTTAGGCTTTTGGGTTTTTCTATTTCTTTTTTTGATAATATTTTGGATTTTTCTCACCATCGATTTTTATAAGGAATGATGATATGCACATGGTAGTGCAAATAAATGTATTGTAATGTGCAAATTAATCTTCACTAATGTGCAAAATCCATTGCATTGAAATGATTTCAAGCTTTTTAAGGTGTATATTGTAGCTGTGTAAAGAAGTTTCTAGTAATGTGCAAAAAAATGTATAGCATATGCACATGTGTATTCTCCTTTTATGGTCTTTTTTGTTATCTTTTGTGCTTATTTTTTGCAATACATTTTTTATATGCACAGGTGTAATTACGAAGAAGAGGAAGATTGATGTCATTGAACCGAAAAGAAAAGCAAAAAAAACAAGGTGTACTAAGATGAAAGGTACAGAACAAGGTATTTTTTATTATTATTTCTCTACAGTCTATAATATACTTATTTTTATCTTTTTTTTAACTTTATTCTTTAATTGTATTATTTAGCAGCAGAGGATGATGACTTTGAGAGCCCCATAACTGCATGTGCTGATTGTGCTACCAGTCGCAGCGATGGCCCCAAGTTTGTCTTTCACAATAGGTCATCGCCTGGGGTTTTTGTAAGAGCGTTGTTATCATTAAATGAATGCCAGAGAAAAGATGTTACAGATATTGGATTTGGTCCTCTTTTGGATTTATCAATAACTTCAATACCAGTAAAGATGGGGTACTGGTTAGTGAAAAACTTCAATCACCTTGATTGTAAGATGAAGTTATACGATGGGTCAAAGGTGTCCTCTATTTTTGGCTTTCCCCGTGGGAAGATTTCAATCATTAATAAGAAGAAAAGGAAGCAGTCAGAACTTGATCAAGAATTCAAGGGTTTTTTTTAGCCTAGTCCTTATGGGATAACCCCAACAAATCTTGCTGTGAAAATGAAGGAATATGTTGACGGTGGCGACTAGTTCAAGAGATACTTTGTTATTTTGCTTGTTAATTACTTGTTTGAAACTCAGAGTAATGGAAAATTTCACACTAATGTATTGCATCTTCTTGATGATCTATCAAAGATTAAGGATATGAATTGGTGTGAGTATATGATCGAGTTCTTGGTGAGGACAAAGATGTCTTGGGAAGATAGCGGGGAAAAGTGGTACACAGGACCTCTCCTGTTTTTGACGGTCAGTGGTCTTTAACACAAGTGTTGTTTTTATATATAATTAAAATTTTATGCAATAAAAATTTTTATTTATTTTTTTAATATGTAGGTGTTTTATGTGGACAAAGTTGTATTATCTATACGCAATGTGAAAAGAAGTTTTCCAACTTACAAAGGATGGACCGACATGTTGTTGAAAGATAGAGAAAATGCGGAGGAGAAAACTGGTGCATTTGGGAGGGGTTTTGTGGATGAAGAAATAGAATCTGAGGTGCTGAAAAATCCAGAAACGATGGATGCTCTTGAAAAAAGAATGAACGAGGAGCAGAGTACTGGAAATAAGAATGCTGAACAAGGAGGCTGGCCACAGGGAGTCTGTATAGGTATTTGATGTGGCTACTTTTGAATATAGTTGTTATTTTGTGCATGTAACTATGAACTAATGTGTACTTGAGTATGAACTAATGTGCAATTTTATGTGCAAGTATTTTTTAATAGTTTTGTATGTAGTGGGTAGTTGTGCATGTAATTATGAACTAATGTGCACGACTGTATAAACTAATGTGCACTTCATTAAGAACTAATGTGCAATTTTATGTGCAAGTATTTTTTAATAGTTTTGTATATAGTAGCTAGTTGTGCATGTAATTATGAACTAAGGTGCACGACTGCATGAACTAATGTGCAACTTGATGTGCATGCATTTTTAATAGTTTTGTATATAGTGGCTATTCTGTGCATGTAGTTATGAACTAATGTGCACGAATATATCAAATAATGTGCAATAGGTTCATTATTTCTATGGCTAATGTATATTTGTTTTTAAATGTTGTCTATATTAGACTTTTAAATATAAGTATTTGTGAAACAGGTCTTTGTTGAGGAATTTTCTACAAAGACCAGGTTTCTTGCATCTACTGGTCTTGAAATACTAGAGATGGTGCAAAGAGCCCATCAAGTGTTATTGGAAGATAAGAAATTCATGAAGATGCAAGATGCAACACAATCATTCCTTGGCATTTCACAAACGCAAGAGCGTGTTAACAGAAGCCAAGAGAATGTCAACCAAACACAACAGGGCATCAATGAAGAACATGGGGGCATTGACGGAACACAATCTGGCATCGACAAATCAGAAGTGGGTACCAACAAAGCACGAGAGGGATGCCACAATGCCTCACAAACTTTTGATGACTGGACCGCTGAGACTATCAATGCTATGAATGAGATTTTAGAAGCAATTGCAAGGAGGGATGAGTTTCGAAACACCACAACTACTATGCCTAATTTCAGATTAGGTATATCTGAAGATGATGAGGATGATAATGAACTTTCACGAGATTGTGGTAATCAAACAAATGATGGTTGTCAATCTGAAAAAGCCCCTTCTGCGCATGTTGATGTACACCAAAGACATGCAACCGTTGATGAGCAGCCAGAGATCATCACCCAGCCTGAGAATGCCACTAACGCCCCTTCAGCTGCAGAACATGTTCAAGGTGTACAAGATATTCCAATGAGACTATCTAAGCGATTAACACCAGAGGATGAGCTGTTAGAAAGGAGAGAAGTTGCTAGCAAATTGAAATCACCATTCAAGATAAGTGGAACAAATATATTGAAGAAGCTGGATGGAAATCAAAAAATGGTTGCAAACTAGGTTTTAAAGAATGATGACGCTGAACAGTAAGTTATATATACTTTTCTGTCTTTAATAGTGTTTATAAGATATTTTTACTAGTATATATACGGTTATTATCTATCCTTTTCTCTGCGTATTTTTTAATGCATGTGTTCTTGTAATACAGGAGTGAAGTTATTTTCAAGAGAAATAATTTTTATGTTTCAAGAGATGTATTACAAAGTTTAAGGGCAGGTGAACAAGTGAATAGTCGTGTATTAGATTTATGGTCTGTTTTTTAAAATGACAATGAAAAGTTGAAAGGTTGGGCGTCTCCAAGTAGATTTTTTGCAAGCATTGGCCCTTTGTAACAAGGTTAGAAATACTTAATTTATATTTCATATTTTTTTTCTTTATTTTTATACATAATATTCTTTTATACAATTTTACATGTGTGTGCAGCTACTTTTTCTTGGTGCTAATAGCAAATAAAAGAAATATCAGATGTTTACTCAGACCTTGGATGCAGACTTGAAAAGGATGAGAACGTTTGAAACAAAAGATATATCACTGGTACGTTATTCGATATCATTATACTAATTTTCGATTTAGTATATATATATATATATATATATATATATATATATATTATATTGCAGTTTTTCTTCCTCGTTCACACTGGAAACTACTCGTACGTCATGTGATTTTCAATCAAGGCAAAAAAATTTGATATACTAGAAAGCACTGCACCCAATGACGTGAATGCAAAAACACATAAAGAATATGCTATGAGTTTGGTAAGACCAATTTTTAAAGAATTTACTTAGTGCATCATAATTATATTTTGTTGTTTCTGTGTCTTTGTTCCCTAATAATAAAAATATATAATAAAATGGCTTAGAGGTGTTTTTGGTTTTTTATTTATGAAGCAATTTTTTAATGTGAAAAATAACTCACATTATTGATTTAATGTGTAAAAATTAAAGCATTAATGTTCACACACTGAAACATAAATGTGCACAGATTGAAACACAAATGTGCACACACTAAAAACATGAATGTGCACAGACTGAAACATAAATGTGCACAATAATGTGAAATAATATGCAGACATATTTCTTTAGAATTGTAACATTTTTTTCAAATTATTTTTCCTTGTTTTTGTCCACATAACATTCTTTTTTATTTATTTTTTACAGAAGGATGTGTTTTTGAAGTTTTTAAGAGGACAAAACTTGGTCCACTACGCCAATGTGGTTTCAAAACTTCAACCACATTTACTCGAGATGCCATGTACAACAGGGGTAGAAAACACAGATTCCGGTGTTTTGACCATGAGACACATGGAGACATACATGGGGGTTGAATTGAAGGGCAACTGGACGTGTGAGATTAGAAGCGGGGATAAAAACAGGTGAATTGCATCCGTAAGAAGTATTTCCATACCTTGACATGCGCAGAGATAAACGATTTGAAGGATGTAAACATAAAATTTGTGAAACAGTATCTCCCAGTCTACAAGGCAAAGAAACTAGAACGAAAGTCTGTATTGAAAAAATGATCTGCATGTCGATGAATTTTATTTTTATTTGGCTTCTGTAGGAATACTTTTTTAAGTAGAAAAAACTGGAACAGAATCCTTATTTTCTTTTTTTTTTTATGTCTCTTTTTGTTGTGTAAGAATTCTTTTCTAAGTAGGAAGAAATTGGAACATAATGTTTATTATGTTTGATGTCTTTTTTTGTTGTTTTGCTTGTTCGTAAGTAGAAGAAAATTTTTACGACTGGGTAAAGCTGTGTTTTGCATATTAAAATTTTTTAATAGTTGTCCTGGTGAGGAAAGAGAAATATTTAAGTTTCCAAGGTTTTAACTTCAATGGTTGCACTTTTTGGTTGTGCATATGTTATTGCATTATTTGTGTAAATGATATCATTACAATCCGACCATCGGGTTGGATTTGTCATTAGATCCAATTAAGCACTGTTGTCGATGTACGATAAGAAAATATGTAAACATATTTAATTAATTAAGYTTTGCCAAACCAGAGCTTAGAAAACCCCAAAAAGGTTTTATTTATGAATCTCAAACAAAATTATATTTTCAATTAATTTGTACGACCCAAAAGACTGTCACCTAAATTGGAATTCATTAAATACCATTGTGCACAATTTAATGCACTATTGTGCAAAATTGATTGATCTGTTGTGCAGAAAGTCATACTTGTTTGTGTACAACCTACTTCGAAAAATTAAGAGTAATAAAAAAATATATGAATGGTCTTCAATGTTGCAGAGCTTAGAAAATGCCAAAAAGGTCTTATTATATTTCTGAATCTCAGACAAAATTATATTTCAATTAATTTGTACGAAAAGCCCAAAAGACCATCACCTAAAATAGGAATTCATTAAGTACCACAGTGCACAATTTATTGCACTATTGTGCAAAATTGATTGATCTGTTGTGCAGAAAGTCATACTTGTTTGTGCACAACCTATTTCGAAAAATTAAGAGTAATAAAAAAAAAAATGAATGGTCTTCAACTCTGCCAACTACTCCTCTTTTTTGCTTCATTCCTCAAATCACCTGCAAGTTATAATTTTTGTGCAAAAAAGTATGTATAACTTTTAGAGATGAAAAAAAAAAATCAAAACAAAAAATACAATTGTGCATTTTTTGTCATTGACTATTACTATGTACAACCTGTTGTTTTCTCTTTAGACAAGTTCTCGTATTATGCCCGGCCCTTTTACCACAAGTCTTGCACACCCTTTGTTTTTCCTTCTTCTGCTTCTCATCAATCGACTTTTCTTGGCCTATTTTTTTTCTTTTCCCACCCCCTTTATTTTTCGATTGCATAGGAGGACGAATAGTAATTTCAACAGGTGCAGATCCACAAAAAGTTTCAATTCTTTGTTTTTTACTTGAGGTAGATGAATCATCATGTTGCTCAACTGTAAGTTTCACCTTTTGTTCATTGATAACCTTTGAAAACTCAACAAGGAGCTATGTCCTTGTCTCAGCCAATGCCACACATAAGTGTATATCAGACCACAATTTGTTAAGTAGCAACTTTCTTTCATCGATTTTCGCAGATTGCTCGATAATGGCATCATTGATGTGAAACATTGGATTTAGAGTTGCGTTCTTAGTCCAACGGGAAAGGACAAATTTTCGTGGGATAACATCCATGTTTAAGTCCTTAAAGACAACAAAAATGTGTCTGCAGAGCCACCCAAATCTTTCAAAATTTTTGCAAGAGCACATAGAACAACTACCATTAGATTTGTGCACTACTATAAACACCTTACCATTATCTTGAATGTCGCACTCAACATTTTCATCATTGTCAGTAACACGTATAACTCTACAACTAAAACACACTGCACAGATTTCATTCTGCAGCTCAATAAATATAATGTATGTGTACACAGAGCGTGCATTCTTCTCCAAAGCTAATGGCATCTTTAGATCAGCAAAATATGACACACACACACTTTTTAAACTCGATGACGTGTTTCTCTGCGAATTCATAGCACTGTCGAAATGCATGAAAAATTCGACTAAACTGTCTTGGTGATTTGTAAAATTGCCAAACCAGTAGTTCTCACTTTCTGATCTAGGTGTAGTTCTCAGCAATCCGCTCATAAAAACATCCCTAAAAATTGCAGGGATCCACTGTTCGCGTATTTTGAATAAATCACGAAACCACCAATGATCTACTAAATTAAAATCTTCCATAATTCCATTCCATTTTTCTTCAAATACCTTAGGCTCTATGTATTCATTCCAAACGATATCCTTAAGCCTTTTATTGAAATTTTCATCACTACTTAAAACAGGCCCAACTTACCTTCATCATGATGTGCCACATACAATATCGATGTATTGTAGTCTCAAACACCTTCGAAAATACAATTGCGATTGAGGGATCTTGGTCAGTAATGATGTATCCTGACTCATGCACCATTTCCTTTCTCAATTGTTTAAGGACCCATGCATAAGAATCAACATCTTCATTGGCTATCAACGCAGCAGCAAATGTGACACATTTTTTGTGGTTGTCAATCCCCGTGAAAGGTGCAAACACCATATTGTACCTGTAGCAGAAGAGATTTTTATTGATTTAATGTGTAAAAATTAATGCATTAATGTGCACACACTGAAACATGAATGTGCACACACTGAAACATAAATGTGCACAGATTAAAATCATAAATGTGCACACAATGAACTGAAACATAAATAGGCACAGACTGAACCATAAATATGCATACACTGAAACATAAATGTGCACAGACTAAAAATATAAATGTGTAGACACTGAACTGAAACATAAAATGTGCAGACACTGAAACATAAATGTGCACAGAGTGAACATAAATGTGCACACACTGAAAAATGAATGTGCACAAGCAATTATTTGTAAAAATAATGAAATTTAAATGTTTTCAGAAAAATGAATATGTACCTGTTAGTTCTGTACGTTGCATCAAATGACACCACATCACCAAACACGGCAAAGTTTTTTCTAGAAATGGGATCATCCCAGAAAACTCTCTTTAGCCGGTCACACTCATCAAGTTCATAGTCAAAGTAGAACGCTGAACTGACTTCTTGTCTTCTATAACACTTGTCAATAACCAACTGTGCATCAGCCCCTGAAATATATGCTAACAAGTCTCATTGGTAGTTTTTGAAATCGACACTAGTAGCACCGATATTCTGGTAGCCTCCAACAATTTATTTGTACAATTTAAAAAATTTCACTGGACAAATGTTTGCCCTTATACAATTCAACACAAAATTCTCATGTTCGACATTTATTGCTCGGTTTTCTTTTAAGAATGGTAAACACTCTTTAGAAGCCAATGGATGGTGATGTTTCTTTTCAAACAAATGGACTAAGTATCCGCTATTCCCATCCAATCTCAATACGAACCTAGCTTTGCACCCAACTCTATTTGTTATCCGACGCCTAATTTGATGTTCAACAACTACTGGTGTTGCTGCTCTTTTTGGTGTGAGGGATACATTTGTTGTGGCTGCCATTTTTGCACCAGGTGGGTATCTCTTACTCTCGTTCTTGTAGCCTTATTTTGAGCACAGTAGATATTGCCAAACAACTACACCATCATTTGATTTTATTTTTGTGCTATGACGGACGTCGAAACCAACCTCCTTGGCATAAGACTTGTAAAACTGTATAAGCTTTATCCAAGCTTTTGAATTTATGATTAACATAAGGCTTAAATGAATCTTCACATATCGGAACCCAATATTTTGTAGAGCTAGGTGTCATGACCATAGTTTGTCGAACAGGCTCACAATTGTGGGAAGAACATTCAACATCACCTGCAAAAGCTCGCATTCAATCAGTGCACAAAACAATACATGCCACATATAACATGACAGAAAAATTATTTAAAATTTCACGACTGATTAGAGTAGATTTGTCCTTATTTTTATTAGCTTTTTAGTTCTTTTTTCTATTTGTTTTTGGTATAAGTTGGATGATTTAAGCTTAATTCTGTATTTTTATAGTTCCGACTTATTTTACCATATTTTAATCGTAATTGATGCAAATAGGTGATATTTCGTTGTTTTTGCCTTACAACTAAGTAACCGGAAGAATTCAGCGCGTAATAGATGAAGTTCGATGTTCAAGAATAGGAGAACGAGCTTTTCGGCAAAACGAGTAGCAAAAGATCGAGAGACAGAGACAGACGCTCTGTCGCGTCGACTGACGCAAGTATCGACTCTCCGTCGACGCGAGCCATGATCCGCGTCAGTCGATGCAAGGCCGACGCACTGCCGATGCTACATTCTGAAGCATCGACCGAAGGGGCGTCAGTCGACGCAACATTCTGAAGTGTCGACCGAAGGGGCGCCAGTCGACGCACCATCGACGCAACTTGCTGAAGCGTCGACTGAAGGAGCGTCAGTCGATGCACTGTCGATGAAATTCTCTGAGGCGTCGATCCATGACCGCGCCAGTCGACGCACCGTCGACGCGACGGCCCAGAATTCGGATTTTAGGGTTTCTTGTGCGCCAAGACTTACAATATCTATAAAAACCCTCTATATTTCGGATTTTCATAAACTCAACAATACATCAACGTACCAAATGGCAAAGACCAAGTGAAAAAATAAAAATAAACTAATAAATCAAAAAGAAAATAAAACGAAAAACATCTTTAATTCCTA
>BMAC01000026.1:1476186-1506208 GCA_014905375.1 Phtheirospermum japonicum | reverse complement strand
TGAGAAGAGAGACATCAGAGACACATAATACACGACCATATAGGGTTCCTTATCTTCCAATAACAATAATACCACATCTCATAACGAGATTTGAAGACGGAGATCAAGGATCGAAGAACAACTCGTCCAAAACATCGAATTCGAGTTCGGGATTCAATCTTCGCCCAAGATCAACGTTCAAACTACCGGAATAGCTGGAGCCTTTTTACTGCTTTTAGTAGTTACAATAAGTTTTCTAAACTCTTAGTTCATTTAGTAGTTTAATTTATTAGTTAATTGCTTTAGTTAATGCTAGAACTAGTTTAATTAGCTTATTCTTTTATGCTTGATATTGGATATTAGATTACTTTTAGTTCATTTATGCGATTGATTTGTGCCTTAGTTATTCGTTCTTAGATTCGTATGATGTTATTGCTCAATGGTAGTTGCTATTAGATTCGTATTATATTCATGCTGTTAGACTAGTTGCTATTAATTCTTAGTTCTTGAGTTCAAGTAGTTTAAATTATTGCTCGTAGTTGATAATCTAGTTAGAATAATTAGTTTAATTATTACTTTATTTTATAATGATCAACTCAATATCTTTTAAAACCCCAATTGTACATGTATTTTACTTTAGTTCGTATATTGAGAAAAACATTCGAAAGACCGAACAGTTGTTTCCTCGAGAGATACGACTCGAGTCAAACTTATCACCCTACAGTTACGTCGTACTCTTGCGAGCAAACTAACGTGCTTTTAAATTAATTTATTAAAAATGGGGTGCACAAAAATTTTGGCGCTGTTGCCGGGGAAGCAACGAGCTCGTTGCTTCCCCGGCAACAGCGCCAAAATTTTTGTGCACCCCATTTTTAATAAATTAATTTAAAAGCACGTTAGTTTGCTCGCAAGAGTACGACGTAACTGTAGGGTGATAAGTTTGACTCGAGTCGTATCTCTCGAGGAAACAACTGTTCGGTCTTTCGAATGTTTTTCTCAATATACGAACTAAAGTAAAATACATGTACAATTTGGGGTTTTAAAAGATATTGAGTTTGATCATTATAAAATAAAGTAATAATTAAACTAATTATTCTAACTAGATTATCAACTACGAGCAATAATTTAAACTACTTGAACTCAAGAACTAAGAATTAATAGCAACTAGTCTAACAGCATGAATATAATACGAATCTAATAGCAACTACCATTGAGCAATAACATCATACGAATCTAAGAACGAATAACTAAGGCACAAATCAATCGCATAAATGAACTAAAAGTAATCTAATATCCAATATCAAGCATAAAACGAATAAGCTAATTAAACTAGTTCTAGCATTAACTAAGCAATTAACTAATAAATTAAACTACTAAATGAACTAAGAGTTTAGAAAACTTATTGTAACTACTAAAAGCAGTAAAAAGCTCCAGCTATTCCGGTAGTTTGAACGTTGATCTTGGGCGAAGATTGAATCCCGAACTCGAATTCGATGTTTTGGACGAGTTGTTCTTCGATCCTTGATCTCCGTCTTCAAATCTCGTTATGAGATGTGGTATTATTGTTATTGGAAGATAAGGAACCCTATATGGTCGTGTATTATGTGTCTCTGATGTCTCTCTTCTCAAACATCCACCGTTCAAATCCACCGAGACCAAGACCCATTTTTATTCCCGAGGACGATTCCTCAACAGCAACTGATTTCGCTTGTGATCAAGCTTCCGACATTATGTTAGAATCAAATTCGATTCGAAACGGAGATTCACCACCGAGATCACCACCACGCCCCATTACTGCGAGACAAGATGCGGGGAGAAACGAAGGAGTCGACCAGCAGCAAAACGTAATCGGTCACCAACCCAACATGGCGAATATGAGGCACAACGAAGAGATGAACAACAATGCTATTCGCCAACACAACATCGAGAACGTGGCAATTAGGAATGAAGATTTTCTGCAGCATAACGCATATGCTAACAATCAAGGGCACGTGAATGATTGGTTGGAGAATCAAGATCATGGTTACGAGCAAAATAATTTCGGAAGGAGATACGAGCGCGAGCACCATTACGCGCATGACGACCACTATGAGAGAGCTAATGACCGAATTAAGGAACCAAGGGGAGATCGAGCGCCTCGACAATGAGATTTGGCATGCCCGAAGGTTGTGTTTATGGGTCTGCTATTGTACTTGGCTCGACTGCAAGGGAAATAGAGATTAAACTGAATCAAATTAATTTACTTCCGACTTTTTACGGAAATGCCCACGAAGACCCTTTAGCATTTTTGAACTACTTTATCGATGAAGTAGGCAGATTTGTAGGTCATGGCCTAAACCRGGAGGAAATGCAAATGATTTGTTTCCCTTATAGCATGAAAGACAAGGCGAAGACATGGTTACTGTCCTTAGAACCAAGATCATTAACTGATTGGGAGATGATAAACGAGAAATTCCTAAATTAATACTATTCGGCACAAACAATGGGGCAAATTCAGAGGCAGATTGCTAACTTCGAACAAGTGGAGGGAGAATTATTTCATGAAACATGGGAGCGTTACAAATCAATTTTACAAGCATGCCCCCATCATAGCTATTCCCCCGAGATAATTAATCAGTTTTTCTTTGATGGTTTGTCGACCATGGGGAAAATCCAAGTTGAAATAGCAGCAGGAGGAGATTTTGGTGATTTAACGGCCCGCGAGGCAAAATGAGTATTGGAGAAACTGAGTGGAAAATCTAGAGAAACCAACTCTCGGCCTCGTAAATTGAAAGTTAATGAGATTTCCATCCATGATCCTGACTTAGATGATGGCAAATTAGTCAAAGCAAAGTGCGAAGAGATATTTGAGGAGAAATTGGCAGCTTGGAAGGCCGATCGGGCAAGCAAGGCCTCTTCAAAGAAGATTAATGCGATGTGTCACCAATGCAAATCCCTCGAACATTTAGCCGATATGTGCCCGTTCAACAACGAACAACGAGGGGACATCAACGCCATCCAGCACTATTCGAATCAACAACATTCGGGGCAGAGACCACCACACATGCAAGCACCACTACCACCGCCCCTGAATAATTTCCATGTGCAAGGGCAAACATCTACTAAAGTTCAGTCGACTGATCAACTTTTAGTCTGGCAACAAAACAAAGTTGCCGAAACTATTCAGAACCGAGACGGCCTCACACATGTTCAGGAGGAAATGAAGGGAGTTCGAGACGATATGAAAGAATTGAGAACGATGATGGCTGAAATGGCCAAAAGCACTCTTGAAAATTCGTCAGGACTAAGAAGATTGGAGTTAATGGTGGGACAATTGGAAACTGACATGGCATCATTGAAGAAGGAGAAAAATACTCTTCCAAGACAAACAGAACAAGCCTCGGCTATTCATGTGCTGAGAAGCGGGAAAGAAGTGGATAACTGCATCGAGCTAGAAAAGGAGGAAGACAAAAAGGAGGCCGAAACCCAACCACAAGCAGATGCAACCAATTCGGCCAATCTAATGTATAAATCTTCAAATCCAAATATCTCGAGGCCGACAGCAGCTGAAGACCCCATCGATTCCTTAAATTCGCCGCCCAAGAAGTTGACTGTTTATGATCATGTTCCCTTCCCAAGTCGCCTATGTCCGGCCAAGGAGAATAAAAAATTCATGGAGTTATACAATTTATTGAAAAATGTTAATATTAACCTCCCCCTGATAGAGGTGATAAAGACAATGCCAGCGTTTGTGAAGTTTTTCAAGGAGCTAGCATCAAGGGAAAGGCGTTTGGCTACAAATCAGCCTGTAGCTTTGATAAGAGAAGTTGGAGATATATTTAAGAAACCATTTCCACCTAAAGAGAAGGATCCCGGGAGTTTTTGCGTAACTATTTCTCTCGGGAATGGACAAACGGCAAGAGGGATGCTCGATCTTGGCGCTGGCATAAATTTGATGCCCCACTCAATTTACAAGGAGTTTGACCTAGGATCGCTAAAGCCGACCACGATGAGATTACAATTGGAAGAGAGAACGATAAGGCTACCCTTGGGGATTGTGGAGGATGTCTTAGTACAAGTAGACAAGCTAGTTGTGCCGGTGGATTTTGTCATTATGGATGTTGGTGACGTACAAAGTGAGAACCGAGAACACACCATTTTGTTAGGACGTCCATTCATGTCTACAACGCGCACGGTGATCGACGTAAACAAGGGAAGGGCGACTCTGTCCGTTTTAGGTGAAACGGTGATGTTTTCACTTCAAGATATTCACAAGACTCCTGCACCATTTATAAAGGACGATTGTTCTACTGTTGATCTAGTGGATTCTTGCATGACTGAGCTCCTAAGCATCAGCATGATCAAAGAGTTTGATAATGCCGAGGCATTTGATAATGGATTGCCCATGAAGTTTGACGTGCCTAAAAACGAGCCAAAAGTGGAGTTGAGACCACAACGAGATCGTTCGAGGTTTGAGCCAAGAGAAGAGATGACGCCACCGCATAATCGTTCAAGAAGTGTTTCCCTCAACCCCTACAAGAATTTTAATTGTACGAAGAAAAAGGGCGAGGCTAATAGCAAGGATTGGACAATGAAGAAGAAGAATTCGAATGAAGTTTTTAACAAGAAGTTCAAGGTTGGTCAACTAGTGCTGTATAATTCAGATCATAACAATTTTAAAGTTTCATGGAGTGGACCATTTTTAACAAAAGAGATGGATGAGTATAGTGTAGCCACACTGTACGATGAGAGTGATAAATCAAGTTTCCAAGTCCACAAGTATCGACTTAAGCCTTATTACGAGAAATATATGAAGAGTCGAGATAGAAGCAAGAAGGAGCTCGTGGACCCACCACGAGCTAGGATTTGATCAAGTAATTGCGTCGAGCACTGAAGTTCAATGTTGCGCTTCTTGGGAGACAACCCAAGCGTTAGTTAGTTTTCATTTTATTTTCTTTATTTTCTTTTATTTTATTTCTGTCTTTTTATATTGTGTCAATTTCCGTGGTACGTTTATGTGTGTGTTGATGTGCAGAAAATATGATAAATCGCTTATTTTGGACAACGGTTATATAGCGGAAGCTCGCTACCGCAAGGCCTTACTGCTAGTTCCACTCGAGGCGTTAACGTTGACGATCAACCACTGAACCTACCGCTTACCACAACAATCAGGGAAAACGATGATTTCATCGATCGAGGTCGTAATCCTACCTAAGTTAGCCTCAGCCCGGCAACCTTTGGATGAGCTGCAATCCAGCCATTTACGACGTTGGCCGCAATCCGGCCGTTTCAAATCCAAAAAGACGTGCCACCAGGCACTTGCGCGTCGTAATTGATCACAATCATTCTTTGTTTGTTTGTTTTTGTTTATAGGTTTGTTCGGGACAATCTAGTCACGCGGTCTAAGACGAAGGATAATTGCACATGCGTTTTTGGAGATACTCGGCCATCGAAGTTTCAGGGATGTTTTCTTATCTCCCATACTCTTATTTTCTTTAATATTTATGACAATCAGGAGATTGCCAAGTTTTTAGGGAGGGGGGGTGGTTGAGTATGGTTTATATTTAAAGTGCAATTTGATGTCTTTGTTTTGAAATGCATTAATTTGTAAGCGTGATTGATTGCTATTTTTAAGCTTAATTGTGTTTGTATGGCATGCTTGTCGAAGTTGACTATGTATGATTATTTGTTCTAGTTCTTTGAGCGTGCATAAGTGCATTAGATTTTTTGAATTTTTAAATTATTATTTATATATTGTAAAATGGTACTTGGACGCAATTGATTTCGCAAAACCTTAAAAGCAGCGTCAATTCAAAATTTTTTCATGCAAAAAGCCAGTGAGTAGCCTAAGTGTTTATCATCTTTGCATGTGCTTGAATAAGTTTCAGTCTTAATATCTCTTTGAAACCGCTGTGTGTAGTTGACTTTGAAAATGAGGTTAAGGCACATAAAAAACCCTATTCCGGCCATATCCATATATTTATAGCAACTATAAATTCTGAATGAGCCAATCATAGCCAAATAATCCATGCCTATAGCCATGAGTGTTTTTGAGACGACCCCTACAACCCATTAAAAGCGTGGGGTAGGAGTTCGTTATTTTACTGGTTATTAGTATTTTGGAATTGTATTAGGAATTTATGAATTTTTTGTATTTAAGGACCACCATCCGAAAAAAAAAATAAATAAATAAAAGAAGAGAAAGAGACCCCATAAAAAAGAATAAAAGGGGGATGATATAAAAAGAAAAATGAAGGATGGTGGATAGTGTTGATTAATTGCCTACGCGCTTATTAAGGCTTGAATTTTATTGTTTATTTTATGAAGCCTTATGTTTAAGAGGCAAAAGAGTTGTGATTAAGTCGTTTCTGAGCTTCAAGTCGATTTTACGGTTTGCGAGTTAGGAAATAGCCTATATTTTAAAGGCTACGTTATGAGTGATTAATGAGGTTTTTCTTTTGTACGAGGTGAAGCTATTGCTTCTTGATTAGATTAGGTTGGGTGAGTTATTTAACCACACGACTTATATATTCCATACCCGTCCAAAGAGCCTTACATTACAACCCGCAAAGACCTGACTGATTCTTAGTTTTGACAACACACTTAATTTGCGATTGAAAAGAGATTGATTTTCTGTGCTTATTTACTTTGCATGTAATTGTATGATTTGAGTGTATACACATCTCATGCAAAAAATACTTGAGTGCTTTTGAGCGTACTTATATATATATTATCCTTCGTGAGGAAGCATGATTTTATTTTGAAGCGACAATGTAATAATGGTCAAGTGTTTGACGTTACGTGATTTGTACCTATATTTTTAAAATTATGTATGTTGCGTAGCACGACTCTTTGCTTGAACTTATTTTCATTCTAGTTATACTTTGAATTTATCGTTTTTTCGAGGACGAAAAAACCAATTAAGCGTGGGGTAGTTGATTAGAGTAGATTTTTCCTTATTTTTATTAGCTTTTTAGTTCGTTTTTCTATTTATTTTTGGTATAAGTTTGATGATTTAAGCTTAATTCCGTATTTTTATAATTCCGACTTATTTTACCGTATTTTAATCGTAATTGATGCAAATAGGTGATATTTCGTTGTTTTCGCCTTACAGCTAAGTAACCGGAAGAATTCAGCGCGTAATAGACGAAGTTCGATATTCAAGAATAGGAGAACGAGCTTTCCGGCGAAACGAGTAGCAAAAGATCGAGAGACGGAGACAGACGCTCTGTCGCGTCGACTGACGCAAGTGTCGACGCTCCATCGACGCGAGACATGATCCGCGTCAGTCGGCGCAACATTCTGAAGCGTCGACCGAAGGGGCATCAGTCGACGTACCGTCGACGCAACTTGCTGAAGCGTCGGCTGAAGGAGCGTCAGTCGACGCATTGTCGACGCAATTCTCTGAGGCGTCGATCCATGACCGCTTCAGTCGATGCACCGTCGACGCGACGGCCCAGAATTCGGATTTTAGGGTTTCTTGTGCGCCAAGACTTACAATATCTATAAAAACCCTCTATATTTCGGATTTTTGAGAAGAGAGACACCAGAGACACTTAATATACGACCACCTAGGGTTCCATAACTTCCAATAAAAATAATCCCACATCTCATAACGAGATTTGAAGACGGAGATCAAGGATCGAAGAACAACGCGTCCAAAACATCGAATTCGAGTTCGGGATTCAATCTTCGCCCAAGATCAACGTTCAAACTCCGGAATAGCTGGAGTTTTTTTACTGCTTTTAGTAGTTACAATAAGTTTTCTAAACTCTTATTTAATTTAATAGTTAATTTATTAATTAATTGCTTAGTTAATTTCTTAGTTAATGCTAGAACTAGTTTAATTAGCTTATTCATTTTATGCTTGATATTGGATATTAGATTACTTTAGTTCATTTATGCGATTGATTTGTGCTTAGTTATTCGTTCTTAGATTCGTATGATGCTATTGCTCAATGGTAGTTGCTATTTAGATTCGTATTATATTCATGAGGTTAGACTAGTTGCTATTAATTCTTAGTTCTTGAGTTCAAGTAGTTTAAATTATTGCTCGTAGTTGATAATCTAATTAGAATAATTAGTTTAATTAGCCTTAGTTTAATTATTGCTTTAGTTTATAATGATCAACTCAATATCTTTTAAAACCCCAATTTTACATGTATTTTACTTTAGTTCGTAAATTGAGAAAAACATCCGAAAGACCGAACAGTTGTTTCCTCGAGAGATACGACTCGAGTCAAACTTATCACCCTACAGTTACCTCGTACTCTTGCGAGCAAACTAACGTGCTTTTAAATTAATTTATTAAAAATGGGGTGTACAAAAGTTTGGATCAACGACACGTGCAAAATACCATTCAGCACGGACGTGCACAAGATAACACATTAATGTGCACAAACTGACACTGAGTTGTGCACAAAATAAATCAGACAACACGACAAGCACAGATTTTTTAAAGACTTCACGACACGTGCAAAACACCATTCAGCACGGACTTGCACAAGATAACACACTAATGTGCAAAAACTTACACTGAGTTGTGCACAAAACAAATCAGACAGCAACCACCTCAGACGACGACAAGCACAAATTTTTTAAAGACTTCATGACACGTGCAAAACACCATTCAGCACGGAAGTGCACGAGGTAACAAACTAATGTGCACAAACTGACACTGAGTTGTGCACAAAATAAATCAGACAACAACAACATCAGACGACGACAAACGCAGATTTTTTTAAGACTTCACGACACGTGCAAAACACCATTCAGCACGGGCGTGTACAAGGTAACAAACTAATGTGCACAAACTGATACTGAGTTGTGCACAAAACAGACAACAATTAACCTAAACGCACATCAGGCGAGTTTGTAAATCAGATGCACTGTTATAATTAGATGAATTGACCTAATTTAAAAGAAATATTACCTGATTCGTCCAAAATCGAAGCCATTGGTGTGCAAGCAAAATCAAATTGTAGAAAACAGAAAAAAAAAAAAATCGAGCAAGACCCTCCAAATCGAACCAAATCTGCCTCGAATTGTTGAAACTCGTAGAAACCAAATGAAATTGAACAGTATCATGCCTCCAATATCAAATTTTTTCCCCAAAATCGAATAAAATCGTTTTTGAATAAAACTTAGAAGAGAGGGATTGAAGAATTCTATATCTTAATCAAAGAGCGAAGAAGAGCGGGATGCTGTTTAGGTTTCGCGGGTGACCCAAATTCGGTTTCGCCAAGATTCCGCCGCCAAGGTTTCGCAGAATCAGGCCCAGAATCTCGTTTACAGCAGGTGGTTTTTGTTTCGCAGCGGGTGGGTTTAGGTTTTGATTAAATCTAATCCATTAGATTAGATTAGTTATAATGACTATGATTCATTCTCACCGGAACCCAACCATATATATATATATACATATAGAGAGAGAGAGAGAGAGAGAGAGAGACACTAATTTATTTAATTTCGTACCCCCAAATTCAAAATTTTGGATACGCCACTGCACCATGCCCGCCACCCCTGCATTTACATCCATCCATTTACTAATATTTGTAACCAATTTTTGATCCAATAGTTGTGATTAAGAGAAGAATGATGCTCTCACGACACCGTAGAAGTTCTATATATATATTAAATAAAAACACAAAGTAATTATCGGTTTCACAATTTTTTAAAGTCTGTAAACATTATAGCCAGTTACAGTTCCAAACTATTGACCACGGTTTCAATTTTCGAATCATTGACTACTTTTAAGGTTACAATTTTGAACTCGTTCTTTCTATTTCATGCATAATTAACCAGGTCTAATACTGAGAGATAATTGAGTTTTTATATATATTTAAAATGGTTGTAGTGAAAGAAAAAAAAAACAAAAAAAAAACTGTCGATATCAGGTATAAATAAATATATTATCAATTTAACTTAAATATCTCTGCAAGCCTCACAAGTTCAAATCACAAAGTCAACGGCAAGTATCCATTCTTTAGCCTCTCTACTTTTGAACAGGTTTAATTAATTTTTTTTAATTTTTTATTTTTTGTAATGTCTATGATCTACGGCAACGGGGAGAGATCTGTTGGGAATCGGTGGTACCGTTGCGCAGCGGAAAATAAATTTTTTTAAATAATTGAATCAAATTCAATTGACGACGGCACAATTTTATAATCAATTAATTCAAACAATGTTTTAATTGCTTTTAATAAATAGAAACAATTTGATTTTCGTAAAATCAAATAAGCATGATCGGTTCCTATAAATTATATATATATAACAATAATATATATATATATATATATATATATATATATATATATATATATATTAATATATTAATCATATATATAACATATATATAATATATATATATATATATATATATATAATATTTATATATCAGTGTCAGCCGTGATAAAAAGAGAAGAAATATGGCAACTGTGTCATGAACATTCCAGAAGCCCCAGCATCTGCTCGGAATCATCGGAAATCAGTGACAGTCACCGGTCAACTGATGTCAATACACAACAAGACAAATCTGTTCCGAAACTCGTTTTCATCGGAGGCTCCAATCCCAGTTTCCGCTTGAGAGATACATTAAAATCTGTCGAAATACTCGGAGAGGGTACACTTGGGACTACAGTTCTTGCTGAGATCATGCATGATGTAAGAGTTTCGGACCGAGAACATCTAGCTTCGGAAACGAAAGTCGTGCTGAAGATTCTGAATGAAGTTAGAGCGACAGAAGATGAGTTTAAGGTGCAGATGAAAGTTTTTGGACGTTTCAGGCATGGGAATGTGGCTGCACCGAGGGCCTACTATTTTTCGGACAAGCCCAATGGAAAGTTTATTGTCTACGATTACTACAAGCAGGGGAGCTTGTTTGATATGTTACACGGTACGATTTAATCAATCCTTTAGGTGTGCACACTAGATTTATTCATTTTTCATTCATCATGACATTTTTATTTCTTTATTATTGCCTTTTGAATTATTGACATGTTAAATTACAATATTGGTAAATGTAACTTTGGTTGTTGAAAAATGGATGAGTCCACATTTCAGTTCACCCCAAGTAATGGGTTAGTAGCGCTTTCTTGTTGTAGGATAGCTTAGTTGGTGTATTGCTAATTGTATGAGTTTTTTTGTGTCTTTTTTGTATTTAATTCTAGTGATGTGAGACAGCTTAGGGGAGCTCTCTCCATCTGAATGGGTCTGCTCATCCAGATGCCTGTCGAAATTTATTAGGAATTTGTTAGATTTCAATCCTTGTAAGCCACTATATAATAGTGGTCGTGTCCGCATACAATCACTTGTATGCTAACTTTTGATCAATAAAGTTTACATTTCAGATAAAAAAAAAGAGTAATTGGATGTGTCACTAACAAGGCCTAATACAGGAAAGGAAGGTTATGCTGCTAACTGGGAAAGCCGTCTCAAAAGTGCATTCGGTGCAGCAATGGGTATCGCGCATATCCACAAAGTACTTGGGTGGGAGTTGGGCCATGGAAACATAAAATCCTCCAACATTTATCTCAACTCCCAACAATATGGTTGCGTGTCCGATTTCGGTTTGCCACGTGTCACGGTGAAGTCATCATACCCAGGGCCTTCAAGACACCATGCCCGAGAATATGAATTCAAGCCCGCCTCACAAGAAACAGATGTCTACAGCTTCGGATACGTGTTGCTTGAACTTCTTACCGGTAAATCACCTGCGGAGGCGAGAGGCTTCGAGCAAGATATGGGCCTAGACACGTGGGCCCGTTCCATCAAACCCGAGCAATGGATGTCTAAGCTGTTTGACAAGAGTCTTAAGAAACAGATCAGGTACGAGAAGGATGTGTTGGAAATGATGGAGGTGGAGGTTCCGGATGTTTATCATTCGGTGGTTAAAGATTCAGTCACGATAAATTGGGAGGAAATGAGAGCAATTCTTGGGTCGCGTTTTCGCTCGATGGGGCGTCGTGTCCCGGCTGACTATTTTGCGGTTCGAGACTTGTTGGGAATGAGAGAGATGTTGAAGGTTGCAATGAGGTGTTTGGCTGTGCTTCCCAGAGACAGGCCTAAGATGTGTGATGTTGTTTTAATGCTACAGAGTATAATTAGGGAAGCTGAAACAGGATCAAAACAATGATAGCCCCCTGTAAGAAGTTCAATCAGCAAAATGTAGACATTGGATGCCTTTGATGGTTGGCGGCCGTAGTCGACGATATCCGGCGGTTGGAATGACAATTGATGTCCATAGGTAGTGAGTTGTGGTTATAGCAATAGCATTTCCTATGGCAATCGCAATTCTTACGCGGGGTCCCTAGTTTAAATGATACATCCATGTTTCTTCCCTGTTATGGCGCACAAAATAAAATTTACATTACATTACATCACTGAAAGAGTCTTAACAAACTTGGGGTGCAAAGGATGGGCTAAAAAGGGTTAAACGGTAAAACATTTTTTTTTTAAATCGAATTTTGTGTTCTTATGAAGATTGCAGATTATATCGTCCTGGCATAACTATCCCAAATAATTTTGCGGATCCTAATTTGCTAAGTTGTTCATTAATAAAAATAGAAAACTATTAGTACAATTAAACAGACAAAATATATTTATACAGAGTGTAAACAAATAGCAGCAAAATTAAAAATAACAAACACAAGGTTTTAAAAATTTTAACTATAAGGAATAAATCCTTGTAGTCGTGCCTCAAGTCAAAAATATCTTTACTAGAAAAGTGTATTAACGGTTACACATGAAAACATAAACAAGTAAGGACTGCGAAAAATTCCTATCGAGTTAGATTGTTCTAAATCAGCACTTTGATACATAAAGATATAGAATTCAACTTAATTTATTGATCATCACATTAATTAAAATATTGTATGAAAGTATTGATAGAGCTAGGAATCCTATAAGATAAAAGAGTTAAAACGAATCGTTTTCAGCAGAAAGATGCATGGCCTCGGGTCCCTAATTCGTCTTGACATGACTTTCTAAAACTAGAACTTGCCAGAAAGAGAACTTTCCTAGCTGGGGAACCTAAGAATCACAATTTCCAAGATTAGATCTTAATTAAAATGCAAAAGTATGGAAGAAAAATAATTCGTTCAATAGAATGTTAATGTAGATGTTGGCATAAGCAGTAACGTATGCGTCTGGGTAGATTTATTGTTGATCTAATAAATCGCTCGAACTCTCAACTCTGATCTTTTTTTGGTATATTCTCTCAGCATATTCAGTGTTTTGAAATTGTAGAGCTAGTACTCATATTTATATAAACATCCTTACTTGTAAAGAGTCCTACAAAAGAAGGAAATAATATTTACATCATATATTACAAGTAAATCATTTTAAATAATTAAGGAGAGAAGATAAAATATAAGAGTTCTAATAATCATTATCTTGCAACATACAAAATTCTATACTAAGAGAAAGAAAATTACAACCTAAACTAATTCTAATAATATACAAGATAAATACCAAGTAAGATAAGCATAAAAACTTTCCTAAATAATTAATATCTAAATATATTTGGTAAGAAAGTTAAAATAATATATAGGCAAAATAAACTCCTAAAGGGAATAAAAATCTTAGTAATCTCATACGTATTAAACGACATATTAGACTCATAATTTTTTTTAAACTCAAATGAAATATTCCCTTCAATCTCCCCCTTTTTGTCTTTCTTGGCCAAAACATACATGATGCAAATCACAATTATAAACTTCAATAATCATTTAGAAAAAATTAAAGACCAAAACCCAATCAAGCAGCAATTAGACATATCAAGAACAAATAATTACTACCCAATGAAAATTTATCTAGAAAAAGAGATAACAACCCAAAGTAAAGAAGCACTTCCTTTTGGTACAGTAGCTGTAGATTCAAAATCAACTCTTTCTCATCCTCTTCAGCATCATCTTCATCACAAAGCCTTATGAACAAATCAGTACTACAATGAACAACACTAGAATAAACTCCCCCTAAATATGTAATTGTCTAACAAATAACATTGTGTTGCAATCTCCGCAGTAGCTGCAACTTCCCCTAAATTAAGCACATATATACGAATAATATATGCACCAGAAACTCCATCATCATCACCAACTACTTCCCCTTAATTACATCTCCCCCTTTTTCGGCATAAAAATCGGAATTATGAAGTAGGCCAATAAAGATGCATAGAGGGTAGTACAATGGGCAATAGCATAATCCACAAACTGTACTTGTCCTTATAAAGCTATTGAGACATGGAAACACGCACTCTAGATGTGAGAACTGCAGAATCGGAAGTGTTAGCGGGAATGTTGGAACACCCGAAGTAACATCTAAACAACACCAGGAGCAACAACAAGCACAGCAGAGACAGTTCAACCAGAACCATCATAATAGAGCACTGAAAGATCAACAAGATGAGTCTTGGCGTTCTAATGGAAGCGGTACCCATAAAGAACCATAGGGCGAGTAGGAGGAATACGAGGGACGTGTCTTTAAGAGACCAACACTTGAAAGAATAGTATAGAAAAATAGGAACAACATCGACATAGTAGTCGTGGCAATCACTAGTGCAGAAAATCTATTCTAAAACAGTCATCTAGAACGCTTCAGAAAAAGATGTTCTAACATATAAGTTGGTGGCATTTTCGTAATAAAAGTGTCCTATACCAGAACGCCTTTTTTTACGGTGTTCTGGTATATCAATATACCAGAACGCCGTTAAAAAAGGCGTTCTGGTATATCAATATACCAGAATATCTTTAAAAAAGGCGTTCTGGAATATCGATATACCAGAACGCCGTTAAAAAAGGCGTTCTGGTATATTGATATACCTGGTGGCATTTTTTTAATAAATATCATATACTGATATATATATCTATTTTCTTCTTAAAAATCCCCAAAATCTTCGGAGCCCTCATTTCATTTCCCTTCACCAAACCTAACAGCCCCACCCTTCCCCACCACCCACTACCGGCGTCGGAGAGCTCTCCTCCACCGTCCAATAATGCCGGCAGCTCCTCATGCTTCTCTCTCTCACATTCTCACTATCTTCTCTCCTCGTCCGGTCCCACTACTTCCTCCCATACACCTCCTCCGCCTCACAGCCCGACTGGAAGCCCGCCCGCGCGACGTATTATGCCGTCGCGGATCCCGCTGATGCCGTCGGCGGTGCCTGAGGCTACAGCGATCTGCTGAAGAACGGGTACGGCAAGGCCACTGAACCCTCCTCTTTGAGAAGGGCCAGATCTGCGGTGTTTGCTTCGAGCTCTTTTCTTGATGCCAGATCTGTTCGATCCACCCGCCCGGTAATCCAATTAGTTCTAAGTTTCCATTTTGCTCGCAACTTGAGAGTGGCGATATGTTGGCGGATCTGCAATTTTATCTTACAACGGTAGTGGAGGAGGGTCTTATTTGGGGATGACGTCTGGGTCGGTGGTGGCTTTAAAGGTAGGTGGCAGGCTCGGGTTGAAGATGGCGGCCTTTGGAGAAGGGGGAGGCTGCAAATTATTTTTTTTATTTTTATTTCGTTTGTCATTTTTTTTCTCCAGTTTCGCGTTTTGTCTTTGCCTCTTGGTGTTTTTCCTTTTATTTTATTTTTCTTCTTCTGTTGTAATCATCGGGTGAGGGTTTTTTCTCATAGTGGTTACCGGAGTTTGATTTTCGCTCGTGCCCTATTTGTTGTTTCATTTTTTCCCTATGTTTTCCTTTTTCCTTGTGGTTTGCTTTTGTGGCTACTCATTTTTCTGTGTTGGCTCGGTGGCCAGGGTGAGGGTCGGGTCTAATAAAGGGGGTGATCCAATTGGCTGGTTCGGTGGGCGTGGCAGTTGAAGAGTGACCTCGATGATCGGGGAACTGTCGGGCTGGCTGCTTGAGCCCTGCTCATTTTTTTTTGTTTCTTAATTTCCTGGTTGTAGGTGTTGTTGGTTAAGGGGAACTGTCAGGTTGGCTGCAACTCGCGAAATGCGCACTTCGTCCTAACGATCGAGGCATTCGAGAAGATCGCGATCTGGAAGGATCAGGTGCAGGAAGGAGGGCGGATTCCGATTCACGATCGGCGGCGCCAGGATATTCCTATCGGTGCTGATTAGTAACGCCGCCGGTGCAGGGGACGTGGCGTTAATAAGATCAACTGTAAATAATTATTAAGTATCGGGATGAAGATCGCACTTACAAACTTATTCATACTTCAATTCTTTGTGGCAGGAATGTGATAAAAGCTACTATCGACGTGCCATGGACAGGGGAGCTAAATGTTTACTGCACTCAGCTCGATCACTTAGACTAAAGTTGGAGAATAAAGCAGATCAATGCGATGATCCAATCGAACGATTAGCCTCATATTTTCGCAGGAGGCCTAAACTCGCTTGATGCGTCAGATTACTCATCAGAGAGGTGGAATAACATTGTGAAGGTAATAAAATAAGTTCATTACTTTTTTTCTTCAATTTTGAATGATGGAATTATATATTTTTACGAGTCAGTGAATCACCGTATCGTTGCTAACAGTACTATGAAGAACTAGAAAAGCCGAGTCCGAAAGTTGAAGTAACGAACTTCTTGAAGGGGAGAGAGTACACAGATGCTAAGAGTTTTCTAGGGGAAGGTGAGCTAGTTGTTATGATTTCCAAAGGCCAAAGTATATATAATTTCTTTAACATCTCATTCAATCTAATTCTTCCATTCGATCTCTCTGATTTTTGGAGCACTAAACTGCTATTTTAGTCGTAGGACAACCTAAATTATTTCCCTTTTTAACTAAAAACCTAAACTTTATCGGTTTTTAAATATTTTACAATTTTCGGATAACCAAAGTTGGATTACCGGAATATTTCAGGTCGCATGAGCGATTATTCTGATAGATCAGAGGTTGCAAAGTGAAAAACTCACAAAGTTTAGGCTGTTAGTCGTGAAGAAAAAATAAAGTTGCAAATAAAAGCGGCCAAAACTCAGGTTGCAAAAAATTAATTTTCCCTTTTTAAATGTTGCATTGCACATGAATGGCGAAAAAATGGGATATTTGAATTTCCGGGCAAAAATAAGTTAATATGCAATTTACCCATTAATCGGTTTATAAAAACTTACCGTCCCATTTGTTGTGTTGAGACAGGTGTACAAGGAACATGCAAGTATGGAACTCCGGTCGATTACATTATGGGATCGCCGGGATTAAGCTAAAAGTTTGTACCTAGATCATACTCTGTGTTCTCATCAAAAGGCACATCAGATCACCATATAGTTAAGGTTGACATTGTGAAAGTGGTTGATGATGCTCAAATTAAGAGTTCAAAAAGACGAAAAAGAATCAGACAAAGATTTGTGAGGTTAACTTATTCTTGTTCTTCTACAAGTTTCAAAGGAATAAGTTCATGAAAATTTGCATTTCCTGTAAAAAAACAAAATTTTTTTATTTTTTTATTCTTTCTTTAATGTTTATATAGTATTAAGAAGTAGGTTAGGTGATTATGTGATGTTACAAAATTTTTACTTACTAGCTAATTTGTTGATTTTACATTTTTCTAATATTTTTGTGGTAGTTTTCAATTGAGTTTTAGTAAAATCTTACGATTTACCATTTGAATCACTCCTCTTATTTTTAAAAAAACCTTGATTTTATGTTCTTTTCTCAGTAACACCCCTGTATGGGCAAAAGCATAAAATAATATATCGTGCTTATGTATGTGTGTGTGTATATAGAGAAAAATCTTTTTTACCTCCTGAACTATGGCCATTTTGACACTTTGCCTCCTAAACTTTTTTTTCATGCAAATTACCTCCTAAACTGTACGAATTTTGCACTTAACCTCCTGAACTCCCATTTTTGGTGGAACTTTTGGTCGGATCTCACTCGTATAACATGCACGCTTACACATAAGGGGTAAAACCGACTTTCCATCTCTTACTTATGACTACTGCTCAAAACAATGACACGTGAGCACTCGTATGACCTGTTAAGATAATGTTCACACTGAGATATGTATACACGTAGGATTTGAAACCTACGTAGTGCTCATGTGCCATAATTTTGAGAGGGAGTCATGAAGAGGAGATGGAAAGTCAATTTTACCCCTTATATGTTAGTGTGCATGTCACACGAGTAAGATCCGGCTAGAATTTCTACCAAAAATGAGAGTTCAGGAGGTTAAGTGCGAAATTCTTACAGTTTAGGAGGTAATTTGCACGAAAAAAAAGTTTAGGAGGCAAAGTGTCAAAATGACCATAGTTCAGGAGGTAAAAAAGATTTTTCTCGTGTATATATGTTGTTTATAAAACAACTGCTTTTTTCGTCTCTGCAGATGGTTCATTTTGGCATTGAGTTTATTTCAAGGAGTTCAGATGGTACATCAGATTTGGAGTAATATACGTTTTAGTGGGGAATGCAGTTATTTCAAATTATATCTTCTCGCTCAAAGATCACTATGTCAGGTTAGTCTCTCCATCCTTTTATTTTATTTTTTCTTTCCAAATATGCTTTGAATTCATTAACAACATTACAGAGTATTACAGAGGTTGATATTGAATTATCTCCTACAATTGTAGGCAATGTTTTACTTTGAATTTAAAGCTATTTCTTAGCCAACTAAATGCTTTCGTGGTCGCTAAATAAAATTTGAAACTTTAGTACATAGAAAGAACAATACTTATAATTTTTATTTTGTCTTGAAAAATTAGAATATGTTTCCGAGCTTCATTCACTAATTATTTTGTAAATTTGCAGGTCTACACTTTACTTATATATTACTTCAGTCTTCGTCCAGGTAAATTAGTATCTTTTTTCCCAAGTGTAGGAAATTCATTCCCGACTTTTATTTTACCCTTCTTATGTTGTGGTGATAGTTATGTGCAGGTTTTGTTTGGGTTACTTCTTATTTTTTATGTTCCAAACTTGGACTCATATTTGGGATACATTCCATTATTGGACTCTAATGATGACACCAGAACCGATAAGCCTCTAGGAGAACTTGTTTGTCTCGAGAGATATGCCAATATATTTTCCCGTAAGTCTACACATAATTACTTTATATCGACAGTTCGTCATCAGTGTTTTTTTAAGTAAACAATAAGAAGCACAAGAAAAAAATGGATTTCGATATAAATTAATAGTACTCATAATAATGATAAAATAAATTTATATGTATGTGTAGGAATTTATTTCGATTGAATGGCTCCCCTTATGCAGCAAGGCTACAAAAAAACCATAACTGAAAAGGACGTCTGGAAATTGGAATTATGGGATCAAACCGAAACATTGAGTGCAAAGTTTGTGTTTAAATTATTGTTTGTACTCACCTATACATACACATTTTTAATTTATCTTTGTAACCTTATTTTTTTAAGTCTCTAGATTCCAGAACTCTTGGGAGGAAGAGTCTCGAAGATCAAAACCATGGCTTTTGCGTGCTTTGAATAGTAGCCTTGGAGGCAGGTATAAAATCTGATAATTTTTTTTTACTTTTTTATTTTTAAGTTAATACATGAAATACTTGATGACATTATTGGCTATGTTATCTCATGCGTATTTTATATTTCTTATACAGGTTCTGGTATGGAGGCTTCTTCAAAGTAATGATCAGTTTCTATTTCTTCTCTTTTAGCTTTACAACCCGTATCAACTTATGGCTAATATTGAACTAATCAATGGCTTTTTGGGAAACCCGTTTTACTGAATCATCTTCTAAAGGTACCCCGAGAAATTACTTTTCGATAAAAGATAGCATTTTCAGGCAAACAAAGAATATTCGTCGCTTTCTGTGAAATTCGAGTTTTGAAAAAGATTAGAATTTTCTTTGGGTTGTAAAATATGTTTTTTAGTACCTAGTTATATTATAAAGTTTGTTTTTGACCATCATTTACTTATGTTTTGTTAGAGCAGCATATACATAGCCTTTCTGTCTCCACTCACCCCAGCCAGGCAGTAGTTATTTGTTGCTCTGTTTTGCAAGTTTCTATTTCTGGCCATGCTTAAGATATAAAAATGCATCTTTCTTGTTTGGTTATTAAGAAAGATTACTTATTGCACAATAAATTTCATGATATTTTATATTGTTGTCTTGTTATGTTGTGTTTCAATGTGAATTTCAATTTTGTTTTGTTCTATTTTATTTTCTTGAATGAGCTGCCTCTGATTCTGTGTGTTCTGTTCTAATTTCATTTGATGTGGACCCAACTATAATTCTGTTGTGTTCTGTGAGAAAAATGGGGTTGTCTCGGCAAATTATAGTGTTGTTTGAAAATGGATTGATTATATCAGTGTTATAAATCAACTCTTTGTTTCATCACTGGTATTTACTTAAAAATATGATTTGCTCATGTAAGTGTTTTTGTGCAATTTTCCTGATTTTTAGGGCTCAAGCGCCTAATTAATTTCTTGATGTGAATCAAGTTCGAGGACCTGATTTCGAGAACTTATTGTTCATTTTCGTGCTATATAACACTGTTCGATCATGTTTTTTCTCGAGTGAATGTGGATGTTCATAAATCTGGTAAAAGAACGTATTGTGAAATTGAGCCTGACTGAGTGAATTTTACACTTATCTCTAACTACTTTACTGATTTTTGGCCTTCCTATTTGAAGAGTGCTTGGTTTGGAAAGACTGGCGAGGTGTAACATCAGATCTTCTCAGATTATATGGATCAGACGAGGTAATAGTAAAGTGGATAAAGTTTCGTTTTTATTTTGTTTTGTTTTGTTTTTTCCTTTGTCTTTTTGCTCTGTATGATTTAATACCTTTAATGTAATTTCACCTTGATTGAAATGATGGATATTTAATAAGAACTTATTACTCTCCCTTTTCTTTTTCTTTTACTAATTTATACGCTTACCTTTATCCTTATATTGCAATCACTCAGTTACCCATTTTCTAAAAACGATGTGGCCTTGAAGTGAGAGTTCTTAAACTGGACCCACAAGGATTAGACCTTCTCTCTGTAAGTTCAACTTTCTTCATTCCTTTTGTTGGTTCAAACTTGAAATTATCCAGTCACTATTGTTGATTTGATATCATGCTTGGATTTTATTTTTGATTTAAGTATTCTGTTTTTGCAGAAAATGCTCTGCATGAATCCAAAAGGAAGAATTACTACTTGGGATGCACTGAAGCATCCGTACTTCAACGGTTTACAATAAAATTGCTGCAGTCAGATCTCTATAGCAATTGCTTCCATTAGTAAAACTGTGAAACTTTCACTTTTTATATAGGATTAGAGAAAAATATAACTGAAATATTTTTTTGCTTGTAAATTGGATAATGATTTGTTTTGGTTATGTTGGTATTAAGTTTGTGATTATCTTACTTTTCATGAGTTTTGGAGTATTTGTTGGTTAATTAGGTATTGATGATTTTAGTGTATTTGTTGGAAGGTGCTTTTATTTCTTTTTTTAATATTTTTTTTACTACTTTCTAGAACGGTTTTGAGAAAAGCCGTTCTAGACAAAACACAAAATCTAGAACGTCTTTTTCGAAAAGTCATTTTGAAAAATGTATATTCTAGATCTACTTTTTCGTAAAGATGTTCTAGAAAGTTTTTTTTCTAGAACGTCTTTCTCAAAGGTATTCTGGAAACTGTATATTCTAGAACGTCTTTTTCGAAAAGACGTTCTGGAAAATATATATATTCTATAACGTCTCTTTGGTAAAGGCGTTTTAGAAAATTTATATTCTAGAACGTCTTTTGTGTAATCGTTCTAAAATGTTATTTTCTAGAACAGATTAACCGGAAAAAACTATTTTCTAGAACCGGTAAGTTATTTTTCTAGAACATCTCAAATAACCATTCTAGAATATCGGATATTCTAGAACACCTCAGAAAATTGATCTGGAAAATCTGATATTCTAGAACAACTCTAGTCAGAACGCCTGGGCAGGGCGTTTTAGAATAACTGAAACAGGGCGTTCTAGGAAACTGTTTCTGCACTAGTGAATGAATGACACTTCATTAAACACCTGCAAGCCGAAGTTAAATGGAATCCAAGTACCAAGCATATAAAGCACGCGAGCATAAGATAATGCCACCAACAACATATTCCACATTCCTTGCATCCCCAAAGGATCCTTCAAAGCTCCTTATCAAACACCATATCCATCCATTCATCACGCGTGTGATGAATAGCCCAATCCACAAATGTTTTTTGCCTACTTATAGGGGACCTTCCTCTTATAAGTTTGATTAGCACAACTCCAAAGCTATAGACATCGGGTGTTTGAGAAAACTTTTCCAACTAAATCGAAACACCTGTGGGAAGTTATTCAGAGATTCAATCAACCGCGGGGCTTATATCAGCAACACAGTCTTATTGTTGTGAGTTGAGGAAAATATTGGAAGACTTTACATTTTCATGACGAAATCCCCACTGGATTGTCTGTGGATATGAGCAAGTTCCCTTGCTGCAACAATTGCTATTCTAATGCGCGTTGTTCAGTCTAGATGAACTTGATTCTCGCCTTTTCCCCCTAAAAATGAAATACGAGAAAAGGTATTACATAAGGAGTTATGCAAACACTTGATTTGAAAAAAGTGATTCTCAGCTTTTAGCAGAAAGTAAGTAGTTTTTATTGTTTCCGAAAATCCAACTTCTATTGCTAATCTGATTGACTAACACAAAGATGTCGCTCTTACAACTTATTCACAAAATACTCAACTTAGTTCCAATTTAAAAGCACCGTCCAATTGGTTATTGTGACCTCTTTTTGCAATTCTAATGCATTAAATCATTTCCTTTATTAGTAAGGCTAGGTTCATACTTTTCATTAAAAAAAGTCACATTCTTAAGGTAATAACTCATATATTGACTCTTCACTAAATAAAAAGTATCTTAGTTTTGAATTGACTATATAACATACCATGTAACATTGTGTATACACTTCCTTGCGGGAAGTACTTTAAAAACCCGAGGTTCAATCCCGAGATAAGTAGCATCCCCTCAACTTAAAGACATTCTCATGTTCGATACTCCCAATGGGCTTCACCTTTCGTTCCAACACCTCTTGCGTAAAACCACCTCTTTCGATTCTCTTCGCCACAAACGTAAAAACTTCAATTAGCCTCACGATGCTCGTCTCCGAGAACAGAGGAAGGTAAAGTTAGTAATTCTTGAAGGCCGAACGAAAATGGGGAACCCTTAAAATGTACGAGTTGTCCGGGTTCTTCTACTAATTCGTTTGTCTCCGGATTCACTCTACTAATCTTGATGTCAGCTAAATATTGGAATGAAAGAGCTGAGATGACATATTTGAAAAACTCATCTTTTGGATCGACAAAGTCGAAAGATGCTCAGGAAAACGAAGAGCTTAAATTGAAACTTGAAATGAAATCTGAGGAGAGTGATGATATGAGGCTAGGAGTTTTAGAATGTTCATGACAAATTTTCAGATTAGATCTCTTTTCAGAACAGCAGCTACTAATCTTTCCCAGTTATCGTAATTTCTAGACATGTTTTTATTTTTTAACTAAAAATTTCAGACACAAAAGTTGATGAGATTTCAGAAATAACAAGGGAGAGGAACTTGATGAAAAGCTGAAGCTACTAGGTATGTACCATTGTGTCCTTTCCCTTTCAACGCGTCATTGACATTTGATAAATACAGGGTTCATAAAAATTGAAATATATATATATATATATATATATATATATATATGATTGGGTTCAAATGAGAACCTCGTCATTATATGTGAACCTAGGGACTAATCCTGGCCTTGGATCTAATATTGCACAGTGCAATTATATGTCCAGGTTCATTGTGCTTTTTACACAGTACTGTAGTGCTAAAATCAGTCCAGTTTTTTTAATTTAATTAATTATATATATATATATATATATATATATATAACTAAATTAAAAAAACTGGACTGATTATATATATATATATATATATATTTTACGTTTTAAAACATGCAATATGTATCTTAAATTGTAGATCTTGAGAATGTGATTAATTTGATATATATTTTATTCAAAACGAATAAAATTTGAAAAAGTTATGGTTTGTTGAAAATTTGAGTTTCATTTCAAATTTATGAATTTGCAGTTTATAGACGAAATTTGCGATGCTTTTTGTATACAATCGTAGTGTTTTTTTTCCTAATCTATTGTGCTTTCTAAAGAACAATGTAGTGCTATTTGTAAACGTTGATATATGTCCAAAATACCATTTTTAATTAATTAATGTATTTTTTTACATTATTACCATGCTGACATGTCATGATCTCAACCATCAAGATTATCCAATCTAATGGTCAAGATGAGTCCCTAGGTTCACATATAATGACGGGTTCTCATTTGAACCCAACCCTATATATATATATATAAGAAAAGTAGAAAACTGAAGGAAGATTCGCGATTCATGTCGGCTTCTTTGATAAACGTAAGTGGACTATTGTCTCATCACTAGTGCAGAAACAACATATCCAGAAGGTTAATTCTGCTTATCCAGAATGCATTTCTGTACCTTCTGTATTGACATAGTTCTAGAAAGTTTGTACTTTCTAGAATGCCTTTTTTTACCCTTCTGGATTGGCACATTTTCTAGAAGGAAAAAAAGGCGTTCTAGAAAATAAATTTTTTGTTATAGAACGGTACCATCCCATGTTGATCTGCCACTTTCAAGAACGGTTTTTTGAAAATACGTACTGGAAAGTTATACTTTCTAGATCGTTATTTTATATAATACCGTTCTGGAAAGTATAACTTTCCAGAACGGTATTTTCAAAAAACCGATCTGGAAAGTATAACTTTCTAGAACGGTATTTAGAAAAGACGTTCTGGAATGTTATTCTTTCCATAACGTCTTTTCTAAATACCGTTCTGGAAAATATAACTTTCTAGATCGTTATTTTATAAAATAAAGATCTGAAAAGTTATACTTTCTAGAACTGTTTTATAACTTTCCAGATCATTATTTTATAAAATACCATTCTGGAAAGTTTTGCCTTTTAGATAATTATAAGAGAAATAAAAAACATATAAAGTAGAAAATATAATTAGACACCCTATCAAATTCATTAATCAAATACTTGAATGAACACAAATTCAAGCATAAGTACCAAATGAATTAATAATGACTGAACAAAATTTCAACATTTATAAAAAGTCAGACATTGCGTCTGGAATGAACAAGAACAATGATTTTTATAACATATAGAAACATAAAATGAACGACATTCCATTATTCAAAAATCATTCAGAAACCTGACACTATGAGTATAGCAAAAAAGTGGATATATCTGTGGACCATATTTACACTGTTACAGGCAGTTTTGAACCAAAAGACTTCATTAGAAGAGAGATCGGCTCCAATTGTGCTCTAACAGTGCTTCTCTCTGTGAACAAGCAAGAAAAATAAAATAAATAATCTGATTATGTGAAAACTTAACAGCTTCCAAATGCAATAATTATGTTAGGGTTTAATTACAAAAATGTCCCTAAGGTTTAGCCTAATTAAAAAAAAGTTATGTGTCGGAACAAGAAATTCCCAATTGACAAATGTTTATATGTTAAGAGGGTATCTGTAATTCTGACATTTTTTTTGTAATTAGTCTAAACCTCGAGAAATATCTCTTGACATAAGAATATAAAGACAGCATTTTTGTTATTCTATACCTCTTTTTTCCTACATTCCTTATAATGTCGAAATGTTCTTGGCATATACTCTTATCACTGTTAAATACTTTTAAGCCTACAATATCAGAAAGGTGCAATAGTTAAGTTTGATATCTATACTAGTCTAAGCAATTAATTCCATAAATGCAGAGCCAATCACAACTAGCCTTCACACACACACACATACAAGAAAAAAAAAAAGATTCAATCACATAGTTTCTACACCAATAATATATTAATAGACCAAAATCATACATACTTCCTCGTAGACCAACATAAAAAGGCAAAATTAGTGAAACTAGGTAAAACTCTTACAAGGCACTAAGAAAGGATAATATGCAGATAAATAGAATTGATAGGTAAATTTTTTGTATAGAGATCAGTAAACGGTCGGGCTATCAGCATATTATGGTTTGTTCGCCAATCAACCTCAGAGGTACTTTTTGTAATTAACCCCAATTTAATTAGAATCTAAAACCAGGAGAAGGGTACTTCTAGAATTCTAATTCTTCTTCTGGTTCGACTTTTGCACACAAGTAAAACACTTTTACGACTTATTCATCAAACACCCCCTTTTAACTTGTTCAATATTTTATTTCTAATTACAAACACTACTACAATAAATCACTTCCTAAAAAAAGTAGATTTTGAGGCAACTTTATATTTCAACAAAGAACTTTGAATGGATTTTATTTTACCTCCATCTGTTGGATTACAACATCTTTAATCCTCAAAGAGGTCCATACCGGGTCAGTATGTGCACCACCAATAGGTTCCTGAAACATTCGGGAAAAACATAAAAATAAAAAATAAAAAAATAATAATGAAGTAATAAATTTAAAGAATACAAATAGATAATAGGGTCAATGTGCTTAAAGGAATAACACCATCTACTATCTTTAGCTTGTAATGTTCTTGAGCCGTAATCCTCAGTTTCTTGGCTGCCTAATCGATCGCACACAATAAACTTTGTTAAAGATTTTTTATTCCAATATTAAAAAAAATAAATTCATTTATCTTTCATTATGTATACCTTGGGAGCTGCCTGTGATGACTTCCACAATATAGTGGCACAAGCTTTAGGACTGAAAAGTAAAAAATAAATACAGGTTTTCTTTTTCTTATAATTTTAAAATATAACTGGTTTTTTCTTGTAATAATCTATTTTCGAATAATATAAGAAACACCAAATGTCACCTTGCAACATAGAATGTCGAGTTTTCGAGCATCAACAATTTGTTGGCACAGGCAATCGCAAGTGCACCACCTGAACCACCTTCGCCAGTTACTATTGTAATAATCAGAACTTTAAGGCCAAACATTGTCCTCAAATTTTAGGCTAGTTGATCCGAGAAACTAAGGTCAGATTAGATTTAAATTAAGGTTAAAGATTGTCATCAGTTTAATCGTAGTTACTTGTCCTAGTTCCTCAGATTTCAAATCCGCAAAGGCCCCAGGTGTGTCTACGAACGAAACGATCGGAAATCCGTGATGATCGGCATATTTCATCATTCTCAAAGCCTTTCTATAACTGCAAGAAATCGATAGTGTGACTCACATGGAAAATATATAAAATAGATACTTACACTATAGTAGTGTTGGGAAAGTGATTTTCAGCTGTAGATGAAAAAATGCAATTCTAAGTAGTATTTGAGATAATTACAAAAGGTACCCCTGGGGTTCGTGGCACAGAGAGAAGGCTCGGACACTGTACAATGAAATGAAAATGTTAACACCATAAGAGAGTGGGAGTTTGTCCCAAGTTAACATCATACCAGAAATACCTGATCTAATGCACTATCAAGTTGTGACTTAAAACTGTCCATGCATCGATATTGACAATAGGTTTATCACATCGAAGGGGTTCAAATAACTTTTTTGCCTCCTGAACAAAATCTCAATCTTCTGCAAGTTGCTGAGCCACATCTTTGACTGACAGTTCCTACATAAACATGAGGTATAATAACAAAACTGGTAATATTAATATAAAATTAAATTAAAAAAATATAGAATGGATTAAACAGTCTAGTAGATTAGGCTTATGGAAACACTATTTTTTTAACAAAATTACTTACAAAGTTAATTATACTCATTCTCAAATAATTTTATATCTTCTAGTGATTTCCTTTTATTTTATTTTTTTACTAACTTTATGATTTATTGTAGAATTATATTTAGGTTTTTCATAACCACTTAATAGAATTTCCACATTTCGTATTTTTGAAATCCGATTTTCTGATTTTTAGAGAAGGTTTAATATTTATAAATATTCTCCATGCACTTATTTTCATTTTACATGTAGTTTGTAATATTTAAATAAATATTTGAATTTAAAATCTTTTATGATTTTACATATTTAAAAAAAGTATTTTTTTTAATTTTAAAATTTATAAAATATTTTTCCATTTTTTTAAATTTATTGTAAGACGTTATAAAAGTAATTTTGTTAAAAAAATAGTATCCATACGAATCTACATGTAAAACATATAAGTAGTAACATCAACAACCTGCCTACACAGTAGATACCACAAAGAGCAATAGTTGCACTTGATGGTGACACTTAGTTGGTCATTGCTACATATTACAATAATGTAGAACATTTAGGAGCAAGTAAGCTTAGAGTACAGTAGTAAATAAAGGGCCCGTTTGTCATTTTGTATGTGATTGAAATTAAGCATCAAATCCTAAATCATCGATTGAGTTTGACAAAGGAGGGCTCCATCTCAATGTTGCCCTCCATCTCACATGTTTTGGAAATGGAAATTTACAGTTGCTATCCAGTTGATGCCATGCATGCAAGATGAGATACCCGATGACCATGCTCCGTGTCTCTGCTCTATAACCAACTTAGATTTACAATTTTCATGGTTTATGGTGGACTTTTTTTTCTTCATATAATAGAGTTAAAAAAAAATTGACAATTTTTTTTTCTTAATCACAAAAAAAAAATGCTTATAATTTTATATACTTCTTGCAGTGAGAGTTGAAGCATCGGATTTTTCGTTTTCGATGATTTTTCTACTGCCTTTTGATTATTCTCTTCAACTCCATTTGAATCAGAATTGATCTCAGTTGGCTTAAGTTTGATGCTAACAGTCTGGTCCACGGGCTTTTCTCGGGCCGACACCCATTTCCATTTGCAGCCGAAGGGTTCTGTAATAATTCAGACAACATAAACAATAAAACTACTTGTTATAAAAAAATCACAAATAAGAAACTTTCAAATAATTCAAACTAGAATAGAATAAACCTTGTTATTCTCAGCCTTAGAATTTGCGAGTAGCTGTGCATTATAACTCTGGAAAAAACCAAGAAATTACATATCAAAAAGTATTCACTGAATAATCATATTCAAAGTTCAACTATTCTATTTTATTTCAGAGTTCAATTATTCTATTTTATTTTTTCAACAAAAAATAGATTTGTGGGATTATTATTAATCTCCTTGTAACAGGTCGAGAAACTTGAGGAATTTGCTTGCCATCGACCACACAAACAATAACCAAATTTCCGATGTCACCAAGTGCTCGACAATTTATTTTCCCTGATGTTACTGCTGCCATGTTCTTATGCTTGATAGAACCCTGGGCTCGTGCCTCTCCTGTAAAATTACATTAAATCTTTGATGATCAACTATGGATTGAATCTTAAAAGGAAGAAAAATCAAGAGTAAAAAACAAGAATCTGATCAGAGTAAAGACTAAAGGAGTTACATAACTTTAATCCACGATACATGATTATAATTAAAAATATGTGTGTGTGTGTGTGTGTGAGTGAGGGAGGGAGAGAGACAGAGAGAGTGTGTGTGTATCATTTTGATGAGCAAATATTGATCGAATAATTTACATATCTACAAATGAGGACAACTTGATAAGGAAGATTAATTCGCCTCCATATATTTTCAAAGGGGGAAATTCAGAGCCAAGAAAAGGAAAACCAATAATCTGATCAAATTAAAGCAAGCCCATAACTCTTCAAACCCCAGCACAACAACCACGATCGAATTAGAGTGATTATTAAAACCCTAACTTGTGAATCAGATCATATTCAAGAGAAAAAAGAGCAAAAATAAAATAAGATTGCAGTACATCAAAAGTTTCATAAAATCAAAGAAGCAGTGGTATTTTACATTCAAAAGGGCAATTAAATTTACAAAACTCAATAACACATTATCACATCATAAATAAACCAATCAATAATATACTGAACTGTAAATCAATCGATAAGAATCAAATAGAATTGAAGGGGGAAAAACCAATCCACTCAATTAGGGCTATAATTTGGCAAAAATCAATTTCATATAAAGGGCGAATCGGATCCAGCCAACGAACGACAGCAGCCGCCGGGGGTGGAAGGAAAGCTGGTGATGCTGAGAGAGGCGGCGGACGAAGTAGACGGGGGAACTAGAGGGTTGTCGGTGGAGACAAGATCTTAGGATTATCGGTGGTGGTGGATTTGCCTTGGAACTGTCGGTGGTGGTGGTGG
>BMAC01000026.1:1454776-1467747 GCA_014905375.1 Phtheirospermum japonicum | reverse complement strand
AAAGAATAGTAGAGGGCTCGTCCCCCCTCTCGTGAAGCCTGAATGCAAAGTATTCACGGGCGCTGATATACTTTCCGTCCCTTCTCGGTTTTCTTCTTTCTCTCCGTAAACGGAATCCTCTCCGTGTAACCCTCCTCCCCATAAGGTAACAAAAGAGGATACTGCAAGGCCAAATACGATCCATTCAGCTCATTTATCCTGCGCAAGGAACCACTGCGGGAATTCAACCACTATGTTCCCTATCCCCAGAGCTGAATGGATCGTATTTGGCCTTGCCAGTATCCTCTGTTGTTACCTTATGGGGAGGAGGGTTACACAGAGAGGATTCCGTTTACGGAGAGAAAGAAGAAAACCGAGAAGGGACGGAAGTATATCAGCGCCCGTGAATACTTTGCATTCAGGCTTCATGAGAGGGAGGACGAGCCCTCTACTATTCTTTCGTCCAGACGATTATTTCAGCAATTTGTCGTGGATGCGTACACCATGGTCGAGACGGCTCGATTAAAGTATATTCGATTTAATCAGAAGAAACTTCGGTGTGAGATGTACAGGGGTTTGGCTGATGCTGTCATGCGCGGTGATGCTGATCCGTCTGCTCGGGGCAAGCGTATTATATTGCCATCTAGCTTTACCGGTGGAGCCCGCTTCATGATACAAAACTATCAAGATGCGATGGCCATATGCCGCAAGTTTGGTTATCCGGATTTGTTCATAACGTTCACGTGCAACCCAAGTTGGCCAGAGATTGTTCGTTTCTTAGATGCACGTAATCTTAGAACCGAGGATAGGCCGGACATCGTCTGTAGAATTTTTAAGGCGAAGTTGGACGAGCTGATAGAAGATCTTCGCCAGAACGAAATATTCGGGAAGGCCGTTGCAAGTGAGTAGAAGATTACCTTTGTCTATTACCGTGTTGTTTATTAGTATATATCCGTGTTTATCTTTAAACTGTCCATTATAATATGTATTTATTTTTCTTTAAAATGCGTGCAGTTGTGTACACGATAGAGTTTCAGAAGCGTGGGTTGCCGCATGCTCACATATTGTTGTTCCTGGTGAAAGAAGCCAAGTATCCGACTCCTGTGGATATAGATAGGATAATTTCGGCCGAAATACCCGATGAGGCCTCCGACCCCACGTACTATGAAGCCGTGAAAAGACACATGATGCACGGACCGTGCGGTGTTGTAAAGAAAAACTCCCCGTGCATGGTTGAGGGGCGGTGCACGAAGCATTTCCCAAAGCAGTACGTGGAGGCTACGTTGATTGACGATGAGGGTTATCCGCGGTACAGGCGTAGGGATAATGGGAGAACGCTGGAAAAGGGTGGTGTCCCCCTGGACAACAGATATGTTGTCCCTCATAATCGTAGACTGTTGATGAAATACGGTGCACACATCAATGTGGAGTGGTGCAACCAATCGAGGTCTATCAAGTATCTGTTCAAGTACGTCAACAAGGGACACGATCGTGTGACCGCAGCTTTCTATCAGAGAACTGACTATGGTGATTCTGACGAACCCGTTGACGAAGTGAACATGTACTACGACTGCAGGTATATTTCTTCGTGTGAGGCGGCCTGGAGATTGTTGGGTTTCGAACTGCAGTATAAGTACCCTCCGGTCACGCGTCTCAGCTTCCATCTGGAGAACGAACAGAGCATTGTTTATGAAGAGGACGAGGATATTGAGGATGTGCTGAATAAAAAAACAGTTAAGGAGAGCATGTTCCTTGAATGGATGGAGGCGAATAAGAAATATCCTCAGGCGAGACTTCTGACGTATGCAGATGCACCCTCCGAGTTTGTATGGGACAGGTATGCGAGGAAGTGGAAGGCCCAGGCAACACGTTCCGTGTGTTGGTAGGTTGTATTACGTTCCCCAGGCTGTGGGGATAATTACTACCTGAGGTGCTTGCTTACTGTTGTCCGCGGAGCTACTTGCTATGCAGACTATAGGAAGCACGATGGTGTTCAGCATGCGTCGTACCGTGAGGCATGTTATGCACGTGGTTTGTTGGAGGACGATAGGGAGTACGTTGATGGCATCGCCGAAGCAAGTGAGTGGGCCTCCGCGCTCAATCTCTCAGGCGTCTTTTTGCGTCCAGACGATTATTTCAGCAATTTGTCGTGGATTGCGTACACCATGGTCGAGACGGCTCGATTAAAGTATATTCGATTTAATCAGAAGAAACTTCGGTGTGAGATGTACAGGGGTTTGGCTGATGCTGTCATGCGCGGTGATGCTGATCCGTCTGCTCGGGGCAAGCGTATTATATTGCCATCTAGCTTTACCGGTGGAGCCCGCTTCATGATACAAAACTATCAAGATGCGATGGCCATATGCCGCAAGTTTGGTTATCCGGATTTGTTCATAACGTTCACGTGCAACCCAAGTTGGCCAGAGATTGTTCGTTTCTTAGATGCACGTAATCTTAGAACCGAGGATAGGCCGGACATCGTCTGTAGAATTTTTAAGGCGAAGTTGGACGAGCTGATAGAAGATCTTCGCCAGAACGAAATATTCGGGAAGGCCGTTGCAAGTGAGTAGAAGATTACCTTTGTCTATTACCGTGTTGTTTATTAGTATATATCCGTGTTTATCTTTAAACTGTCCATTATAATATGTATTTATTTTTCTTTAAAATGCGTGCAGTTGTGTACCACGATAGAGTTTCAGAAGCGTGGGTTGCCGCATGCTCACATATTGTTGTTCCTGGTGAAAGGAAGCCAAGTATCCGACTCCTGTGGATATAGATAGGATAATTTCGGCCGAAATACCCGATGAGGCCTCCGACCCCACGTACTATGAAGCCGTGAAAAGACACATGATGCACGGACCGTGCGGTGTTGTAAAGAAAAACTCCCCGTGCATGGTTGAGGGGCGGTGCACGAAGCATTTCCCAAAGCAGTACGTGGAGGCTACGTTGATTGACGATGAGGGTTATCCGCGTACAGGCGTAGGGATAATGGGAGAACGCTGGAAAAGGGTGGTGTCCCCCTGGACAACAGATATGTTGTCCCTCATAATCGTAGACTGTTGATGAAATACGGTGCACACATCAATGTGGAGTGGTGCAACCAATCGAGGTCTATCAAGTATCTTTTCAAGTACGTCAACAAGGGACACGATCGTGTGACCGCAGCTTTCTATCAGAGAACTGACTATGGTGATTCTGACGAACCGTTGACGAAGTGAACATGTACTACGACTGCAGGTATATTTCTTCGTGTGAGGCGGCCTGGAGATTGTTGGGTTTCGAACTGCAGTATAAGTACCCTCCGGTCACGCGTCTCAGCTTCCATCTGGAGAACGAACAGAGAGCATTGTTTATGAAGAGGACGAGGATATTGAGGATGTGCTGAATAAAAAAAACAGTTAAGGAGAGCATGTTCCTTGGAATGGATGGAGGCGAATAAGAAATATCCTCAGGCGAGACTTCTGACGTATGCAGATGCCACCCTCCGAGTTTGTATGGGACAGGTCTGAGAGGGAAGTTGGGAGGGCCCAGGAAACAAGTTCCGTGTGTTGGTAGGTTGTATTACGTTCCCCCAGGCTGTGGGGATAATTACTACCTGAGGTGCTTGCTTACTGTTGTCCGCGGAAGGCTACCTTGCTATGCAGGGATCTATAGAAGCACGATGGTGTTCAGCATGCGTAAATAAAGGGCCCGTTTGTCATTTTGTATGTGATTGAAATTAAGCATCAAATCCTAAATCATCGATTGAGTTTGACAAAGGAGGGCTCCATCTCAATGTTGCCCTCCATCTCACATGTTTTGGAAATGGAAATTTACAGTTGCTATCCAGTTGATGCCATGCATGCAAGATGAGATACCCGATGACCATGCTCCGTGTCTCTGCTCTATAACCAACTTAGATTTACAATTTTCATGGTTTATGGTGGACTTTTTTTTCTTCATATAATAGAGTTAAAAAAAAATTGACAATTTTTTTTTCTTAATCACAAAAAAAAAATGCTTATAATTTTATATACTTCTTGCAGTGAGAGTTGAAGCATCGGATTTTTCGTTTTCGATGATTTTTCTACTGCCTTTTGATTATTCTCTTCAACTCCATTTGAATCAGAATTGATCTCAGTTGGCTTAAGTTTGATGCTAACAGTCTGGTCCACGGGCTTTTCTCGGGCCGACACCCATTTCCATTTGCAGCCGAAGGGTTCTGTAATAATTCAGACAACATAAACAATAAAACTACTTGTTATAAAAAAATCACAAATAAGAAACTTTCAAATAATTCAAACTAGAATAGAATAAACCTTGTTATTCTCAGCCTTAGAATTTGCGAGTAGCTGTGCATTATAACTCTGGAAAAAACCAAGAAATTACATATCAAAAAGTATTCACTGAATAATCATATTCAAAGTTCAACTATTCTATTTTATTTCAGAGTTCAATTATTCTATTTTATTTTTTCAACAAAAAATAGATTTGTGGGATTATTATTAATCTCCTTGTAACAGGTCGAGAAACTTGAGGAATTTGCTTGCCATCGACCACACAAACAATAACCAAATTTCCGATGTCACCAAGTGCTCGACAATTTATTTTCCCTGATGTTACTGCTGCCATGTTCTTATGCTTGATAGAACCCTGGGCTCGTGCCTCTCCTGTAAAATTACATTAAATCTTTGATGATCAACTATGGATTGAATCTTAAAAGGAAGAAAAATCAAGAGTAAAAAACAAGAATCTGATCAGAGTAAAGACTAAAGGAGTTACATAACTTTAATCCACGATACATGATTATAATTAAAAATATGTGTGTGTGTGTGTGTGTGAGTGAGGGAGGGAGAGAGACAGAGAGAGTGTGTGTGTATCATTTTGATGAGCAAATATTGATCGAATAATTTACATATCTACAAATGAGGACAACTTGATAAGGAAGATTAATTCGCCTCCATATATTTTCAAAGGGGGAAATTCAGAGCCAAGAAAAGGAAAACCAATAATCTGATCAAATTAAAGCAAGCCCATAACTCTTCAAACCCCAGCACAACAACCACGATCGAATTAGAGTGATTATTAAAACCCTAACTTGTGAATCAGATCATATTCAAGAGAAAAAAGAGCAAAAATAAAATAAGATTGCAGTACATCAAAAGTTTCATAAAATCAAAGAAGCAGTGGTATTTTACATTCAAAAGGGCAATTAAATTTACAAAACTCAATAACACATTATCACATCATAAATAAACCAATCAATAATATACTGAACTGTAAATCAATCGATAAGAATCAAATAGAATTGAAGGGGGAAAAACCAATCCACTCAATTAGGGCTATAATTTGGCAAAAATCAATTTCATATAAAGGGCGAATCGGATCCAGCCAACGAACGACAGCAGCCGCCGGGGGTGGAAGGAAAGCTGGTGATGCTGAGAGAGGCGGCGGACGAAGTAGACGGGGGAACTAGAGGGTTGTCGGTGGAGACAAGATCTTAGGATTATCGGTGGTGGTGGATTTGCCTTGGAACTGTCGGTGGTGGTGGTGGATGGAAGGAGAAGCGGGGCTGATTGTGGTGGTGTAGGAGTAGAGGGTGGCGGAGAGCACGGGTGGAGAGCCGGAGGCGACGGGCAGAGACGGCGGTTTTCCCCTTCTTCTTCTTCTTCTTCTTCTTCAGCCTCGCGACTTGCGATCTTTTTTTCTCAAGTTATTTTACTTCGTGTGTTATTTTACCTTTGCCAGCGCTCTGTTTTTTTTTTCTCAAGTTTTGTGAAAATATCTCATTTACCCTCGCCGAAATTGTTAAAATATTTCAAATTAGTAAAGACTTTACAAGGCGGTATTATTAAAAATACCATTCTGGAATATTTTTTTTAAAGAAAGACATTCAAGAACGGTTTTTTAATATCGTTCTGGATTGACGAACATTCCAGAACGGTATTGAAATTACTGTTCTAGAAAGTCTTTCACACAAATAAAATACAATCCAGAACAGTATATTATAAATACCGTTCTAGATTGATTAATAAATCCTGAACGGTAATTTCAATACCGTTCTGGATTGTAATTTGTTTTTTTTAGATAGACTTTCCAGAACGGTAATTTCAATACCGTTCTGGATTGTTCGTCAATCCAAAACGATAATTACAATACCGCTCTGAAAAGTATACTTTCCAGAACGGTATTTTAATACCGTTCTGGATTGACGAACATTTTGGAACGGTATTGAAATTACCATTCTGGAAAGTCATCATTCCAGAACGGTATTTTAATACTGTTCTGGATTGACGAACATTCCAGAACGGTATTGAAATTACCGTTGAAAAGTCGTCATTCCAGAATGGTATTTTAAAATACCGTTCTAGAAAGGGCTATCCAGAACAATTTTAAAAATACCCTTCTAGATTGACTTTTTTTTCTTTTGTAGAATGCAGTTTCTTTACTAGTGCATTAGAACACACTTTTTACCCTTTTCAGAGTACATTAGAATGTTTCAACTTGCAAATACTGATGGCAAAGAACCTACAGTACTGATTATTTATTTATATAATTATTGTGCCTTTTTAAAAAGGAGTGTACTTATTTACTAGTGGTGAAGGATTCATCCAGAAAGGTAATTGGGTTTTTTCTAGGGAAATTTGTAGATAAATTACTAATCTTATTTTCATTTTGTGCAGCATTAACTATTTAAATATATTTATCCTCCGCTTACTACTACAAATTTATATTTTTTGTCAATTACCTCATTTTTTCAAAAATTCAATTCTCCCCCTATTAAAAAAAAACTTAGCCTCCACTAACTACTACAAATTTATTTTTTATGCCTATTACCTCGTTTTTTGAAAATTCAATTCTCCCCCTATTAAACGAGTTTTGTCTTTTTAGGATAAAATTATATAATTTATTATTTAGGATTGTGTACTTACTTTCAATACTTAAAAGTTATGAACCGAATACTTCATACTTTTAAAAGTAATACTTAAAACAGAATACTGGAAAATTGCTATGAGATGATGTCTTAAAATTGGTATAAAAACCTAGGTTTATTAAGAATTTAATAAATAATTATGTAATTAACTTTTGGTGAGAAGATCTGTTTTCAAAAATGAATTCGAATGAGTGTTTGAGATGTGTTCATTTCAGGCGATATTTTCAATTTTAAAAATATAGTAGTTAGAATATCAAGAGAAAGTAACATATTGAGAAAATTGATATGTTGAACAAGCTCTTACAGGAGTCAACCGGGAAACCTTGAGACAATGTGAGAAGCAAAAAGCGTAACATTTGAGTTACTTTTTGGTAAACCAGATGCTAAAAACAGATCTAATGAATCATATGAATGCAGCTCATGAATCTTATCAATAGATCCAACTGCAACGAAGTGATAATAGATTCCTCTAAAAATCTCAATGATTTTAGAGAAATCCAAACAATGGCACAAGATATCGACAATCATCAACATCGTATACAGATGCAGATGAGAGAAATACTTGAACATCAAAAGGAAACAAGATAAATCCTAGTTAATGTCCAAAAATGAGTCAAGGCCCTCGAAGCTAAGACAAGTTCATGCGGAGGGAGACGACGTATAAATTTCGAGATGGAAATCCTTCTACATCAAAAAGGAAAACCCACCGAGGTTAAAAGACAACCAACCGATAAAAAAAATGATGGCCATTATCAAAAGGATTTCGTTACCTCCTATGAAGTGATGAAAAAGATCAATATAAAAGATCTACATGACCTTTTCGAACCCTTCCCAAGATTGGATATTATAGACTTAAAAATGATTTTAGGAGAATCTTCGACCTTAGTTACAAGAAATGTTCTTGAACCACCACCAAGTCTCAATTCAGGCGAAAGTACGACTTCACATGAACCAGTACCAGACGCACAAATGCCACATGTTAGGGATTTCACCATAAAAAGGAGATTCTACTAATATAGTGGGTCCAAGAATTGATCCCAAAGGCCCAATATCCTTAACAAGCCATACGAAAAGTCCAAAACTTGATCGTATACATCCATGTAGATTAATGTTGAATTAGTATATCCCAAACTTCAAAAATCAAGAGATATTGATAGATGACTAGGCATTTAAAATACGAATTGTGGCAGGAACTCTTGGTCTAGAGAAAGTCAAGTTTCTAAAACATAATGTGTGTGTATGCACATATGATCAATTCATAGAAAGGGAAAATAAAAACATTTTTTGCTTTCCTATTTAAGAATGTGTTTATTTGGCCTAATGTTACGAATCTCCATATTGAATCTTAAACTCATAATTTCAGGTATAAAACTTAAAAAATACCTTCAACTGTAAACTATCCTAAAAAGGTCTCAAATTTGAGATCAATTTAAAAAGGGTCTCAAATTTATTTGATAAGATCAACTTAAAAAAGCAAAAATATCCACTTAGACACAATATAAAAGGACAACTTAAGTACTTTTCACCAAAAGTTAATTTTTGATCTTATAATTATAAGACTCAACGTTTGGAGATAAAAAAAAACTTAAAAACTTAAAATAATATTTTAGAGTCTCAAAAAATTTGAATTTGAAACCTGAGTTTGAAAATAGCCTAAGAGTTATAAAACGGAGCGGGCCAAACTATCCCAACCCGAGACCCTTGGGCCATCATTTTCATGGCCCAGGCCCTGCCCAAGGTTGTGAAAAATACAAGGAAATGCCACGCGCCAGCCAAGCCAAAATAGCATAGACTTTTTTGAGGTTTAATAATCTATGGACCAAGCCCGGACCAAAACCAGCTCCACTCGTAATGGCACCTCAGCGAAAATAGGTCTCGTTTCTTCACCAAAGTTGGTTTTTGTCAAACCCAGGCTTGTTTGGTCTAAAGACTACTGGTACTAAATTGAGATTCTGAATCTATCCTTGTTTGATATACGACTCAAATTTTAATCCACGTTCAATAATTTTTTACACTTAACTCTACACTTTTCTTTTATCACATCATCATTATATTTAAAAAATTAAATATTACTAAATATAATATAATAATACATTGTCATTCACTTTTATAACATGATTTGATATCAAATACAATAAAAATATATATTATCATTCACTTTTCAAACATGATATGACATTTACAGTAAAAATGAAAAGATTCTAAATCTTATAACAAACAAATATTCTTTATCATTCACTTTTCAAACATGATTTGATATCAAATACAATAAAAATATATATTATCATTCACTTTTCAAACATGATTTGACATTTACAGTAAAAATGAAAAGATTCTAAATCTTATAACAAACAAATATTCTTACTATTTATCTGAATACTAAAAATCCTGAATACTATGATTCAAAATCCCAACGAAGCCTGATTCAAACAACCCCTAACTGCTTACCTACAAGTAAGGCTGTAAACGAGACGAGTCGAGTCGAGTTTAGAGAATTTAAGCTTACTCGTTTATTATTGAGCTCGAGCTCGAGCTTTTTTTAACGAACATATCGATGGCTCGCGAGCTTTTTTGAGTTTAATCGAGTCTAAACGAGCTCAATAGATATTAATTATTAATTAAATTATCTTTAACTTATTACAAAAATAAAATAAAATAAAATAATTTTTAAAGTATATAATACACCTACTAAGATACGTAAATAAATAAATTTATAAATATATTTCTATATATTTCATATGAACAAGTGTAAAAATTATAATTAAAACCAAATTATTAGTTTAATTTATACGAGTTTAATAACAAACTCACTCTATAACTCACTAACGAACACGCTCACGAGCTAACGAGCCGAATACCATGAATCTAGAGTTTGCTCGTTTATTAAACGAGCCTTTTTAAACGAGCTCGAGCGAACTTTTATCGAGTCGGGTAGCGAATAGCTCACGAACTGTTTGGCTCATTTAGACCCCTACCTACAAGGCTACAACGGACCAAAGAAGATGGTAGTTGCAGAAGCATTAAAATTTACAAATTCCTGCATATTCTAAAACAAAATGATAAGATATATCAATAACTGTTTTCTTTTTTTTTTTTCTTCTTAAAGTATGATCACTGAAAAGGACATACTGAAATGACCTACTTCTCATGCTTATATTGAAATAATGAAGCAAGAAATGAAAAGCTGAAAACCGAGCCAATAGGCATATATATCCCATTCAACTTTTTTCTATTTAGAAGCTGTGAATCACTTTTTGAAAAAGGGTTTGCAAACAATCCCTTATTTAGCTGGGCCCACTGATAGAATTTCTGTATGATGGGATTTTCTCAATTTTTGGGTTACTCGAACCGGATCGATGTCCCCAACTATCGTTAACTTTCTCAGCATCATGTCCATAGAAACAGAATCGACCCCTGCTAAAACAAGATCATTTGAGTTACCAATTAGAATTAATTGCATTGCACATCCTTAAAGTTTGATCTTATTTTTTTTTCTTTTATTTTAAGGCAACCATCTTTAAAAAGTTACAAAATATATACATCTCAAAATAGTGTAATGATACTTTAACCGAGCATTATTTATGTTTTTAAAGATAATTCGATTCTTTTGTGATAAATAGTTATAATTCATCCTCCAGACAACTATTAAACAATGTCACAATGTCAATATATATATATATATATATACCAGAAAACGAAGAAACTGCCTTCATCACTTTCTTCTTGTCTCTGTCATCCTTCACGTCCACCTTGAACACCACTTTCTGTAGGATATTAAGCCAAAGAACGGAAAAGATTTGAGCCATAAAATAAAAATATTAAAATTAAAAATAAAAATCGACCGACTAAACATTACTTTAAGCAGCGTTGTATTTCCAGACGCTGATTGTGCAGATAAAGATGAAGATCGGGCATCATGGGGGCCAGGACCTGGAACTGGAATGTCAAGTGACACGACGTCGTTTAGTGGAGAACTAAACCTCGAATCTGAGGATGTCCCAATGCTATAGACACTGGAGTCATCGCGGGAGAGCTGCCGGAGATGCTCCCTGTCTAGCACGGCAGCCACTAGCCTCTCCCAGTTGTCGTAGATCATAGACATGATGCCGGTTTTTGATCATGAGCTGTAAACAAATGTGACTAAATTGGATGGATGAAAGTAAAATGATAAGTTGCAGAGTGGTTGAAGTTGCATTACCGGGTAGGGCCGGGCATAAAAGTCCAGCAAAAGAAGGAAAGAGAGTGGCGCACGCGGGGAAGTAGGACCATGTGCTGGGACCCGAATGTTTTGGCTAAGTATACCATGATTGTTTGTCCAAGAGTTCACAATATCAAATTCATATTCCGAATTCGAATTCGTATTTTAAAACTTAAAAATTAAATACTCTGTTAACAATTTCTTATATTTAATATACATACATATATATATATATATATATATATATTATTAATAAATATAATATTATAATACCATAACATTCATTTTCAAAAATAATATAATATAAAATACAATATAATAATATATTAGTATTCACTTTTCATACATGATTTGTCATCTACAATAAAAATTAAAAAATTTACAAAATTATGAGAGCATCACTATGCCCCTCTCCCTTTTGAATTCTCAACGTCTCACGTTACCCAAACTTCAATCATTCTCCACCCCCTTTTATCTTAACTATCAACCCTCTTTAGAAACTATTACTTTTTACTTTCATGGATCTCACATATTTTTCATTTATTTCAATTTATATATTTATATTTCAATACTATTTCTATATATTTATTAAATCTATTAATCAATATTTCAATTATAATATAAATTATTATTATTCCAAATAAGTATTGGGGCTATATGTCGCATTATGTTTTTAAAAAATACAAATAGTAAGGTAATTAAAAATATGATTACAATAAAAATAAAAATAAAGTAAAAGAAAAAAAAAAAGAAAAAATACGACAAAGACACACATTATCGTTGATGATTGGGGCTCAATCTAAATATGCTCAATTAAGTATTGTGAAGCTAATGATAGATCATTTATCCCTTAGTTCAGATCTTCTCTACTAATATTGTTGAAAATCATGCGTATGCCTTGATACACTTTGTTTTCGGGCTCTCCATCATCTCTTTGCCAATTGACCGCATCTTCACCCTCTCTATTATCATATTGTGCAATATAATACAGCTAGCATTATCTGTCTCAAATTCTCTATATACCAACCTCATGCTAGACCACTTATAATATTCCACCAAGATTGGAACACTCTAAATGCGAGTTTAATATTTGTTCTACCAGCTTCTTATCTCTACTTGAACTTCTTTCTTTTCACATTTGTATGGCATTGAAAACTTATGACAAATGTTATCCATTATGGGTAAATGTCATCTATCAAATAGTGCCCTTTGTATATTTTATCCCGTCGACGATATAATTAACTTCAGGTTCATGTCTGTACAAGACATCGTTGAATAATGGAGGCTAGTTCAAAACATTTATGTCATTCCGTGATCCATAAAATCCAAAGAAACCATGTCATATCCATAAGTCAGGTGAGGCAACCTTTTGAGTATTATAGTGGAAACTCCTTGGGTACTCGGGTGTATAAACCCTACCATGCAATTGGATGATTTTTTAATTCCCATTGCATCAAATCCAAGCTCCACAATATGCCAGGGAATCCATGTTTCTCTTCATGTAATGCAAGTAATAGAAAAATATTGGTGGGGTTGGGTTTGCGTAAGTATTGAGGGTGAAGAATGTTAACTACAAAAAAATTCAAAATTTTCGAGGGATTTTTCCCTCGAAATTAAGAAAAAATCCCTCGTTTTTGGTTAAACCGAGGGAAATTCCGAGGGAAAAATTCCCTCGAAAAAACCTTCCTCGGAAATCGGTTCCGAGGGAAATAAATCCCTCGAAATTACAAAACCGAGTGAATTCCGAGGGATTGTTTCCCTCGGAACCATTGCCGGACAATCCCTCGGAAATCCGAGGGAACATTTCCCTCGGATTTTTTCAATTTCCGAGGGAATAAAATCCCTCGGAATTCCGAGAGATTATATTCCCTCGGAAATTGA
>BMAC01000026.1:1423867-1446486 GCA_014905375.1 Phtheirospermum japonicum | reverse complement strand
TTTGGCAATTTGTGATTTTCACATGACTAATAATAATAATTTAACCCTATATAGTTGCAATAATATTGAACCGAAAATGAAAGCATACAAACTTACGTTGAGTTGATTGGTGGAGAAGCAGTTTTCAGGAGAGAGAAGAGTCCAAACTTGGATGGACGGTGAGGAGAAGCATATAAAATTACCATGCCTATTTGTTAAATAACAAAATAGAAAAAAATCCAAAAAATAGTAAAAAATAGAAACAAAACCCAAAAAATCACGACCGGTACGGGGAGGGGTGCGCCTAAGTGTCCCGGAAATAAATCCTATTTTTTATTATTTTTTCTATTTTTTACGATTTTAATTTTTTACAAAAAATTAATTAAATTTACGAGGGAATAAAATTTCCCTCGGAATAATTCCTAGGGAATATAATTTCCCTCGGAATTTTAATTAATTTTTTTAAAAAAATAATAAATAAAACCGAGGGAATCAAATATCCCTCGGTTTTCCGAGGGACTACTTCCCTCGAAAAACCTCCCGTCGGTCATCCCTCGGTTTTTCGTTCGGTAAATATGGACGGAACATTTGGCGCCCTGATTTTCGAGGGATTTTCCGAGGGAATGTAATTTCCTCAGAAAAAACCGAGGGATTTTTATTTCCCTCGTTTTTCCTTCGGAAAATCCCTCGGAAATTTGCTGTTTTTTTTGTAGTGAGTTTGGATTGTGGAGGGTCTGCTCGAAATTATGGGAGAATGGAAAAGAAATAAACTTTTGTGTATCATACTGGGGGAGATTTATAACTAAGTACTAAGTTAAGTAATAGAAAAATCATGAGAGATTTTCATATTTCGCCGATAGTGAGAATTTCTTTGATGATGGACTGTCGTATGTATCAGTTGAAATTTCTATTCACATCTAAAGAAATATTTTGTTATTAATTTGGATTTATTCCATTTAAATAATGCAGCAAATATTAATCTACGTGTCGTGTAGATAATCATATTATTTTGAATTTCTCAAATCCAATTATTGGTGAGTGAGAAATAATGCTTTGAAGTTGAACAATTGCTTATGCATCTCAAAGTGTGTATTAAAGATTATCCCACATTTAATAATATTCAATGTGGAAGGGAGTTTAAAAGTGTTTAGCTTTTAATGTTTGGACATCAAGTGGGCCAGCGTGTATTGTGGGCTTTGTGTAAACAAAGTTCACGCAGGCTCTTGGACTTGGGTTCATCAGTCCGCCTTCGGCGAAGCCGATGGAGGATCCGAGCCCGAGCCCGAGCCCAGACTCGGACCTCGCTCCTGGGTCCTGGGCAATTGGTCCGAATTGGCTGGTCCGATTGAGTTGGTCCGTGGGGATGGTCTGGTTCGACCCTGTTTTATTTTTGGACGAACACACTCCTGACACACGCTCAAAATGGAAAGCACACTCCTGACACACGCTCCAATACGTCAACCACACGCTTGCACTCGCCTGACGTGCGCAACTGAATGTTCACGCTGAACCTGTCCAGGTTCATGCGGCTGGTGCTGACCAAATTTGAACGTCATAAAGTTGCATTTATGGTCGTCATAATTGGCAGCTGTAACCCCTGGTTTGAACCCCTATAAAAGGGTGAGGCTCCTGCATTTGCTGTTCACTTTCCATACGTATGAACACCTGAAAATACGAAGCACCACCTGAGACATAAGAACATTCTGCATACATTTCTGCATTTTATTTCCTTACATAACTCAGTCCAAGTTTTTTCCAGTTCGCCGGAGCCCTGATACTTACGGTGTTGTAATATCAGGGACGAAGTCGTTTTATTTTTGGGAACGATTTTCTAAAACCGAAGGGCACTACCGGGGCAAAATCATTTTTGGAAAGAGAACATCTCGACTCGAATTTCTGTTTTTCTTATTTTACTATTTACAAATTACTGATTTATTTACATTCCCTGTTTGTGCTCAGAATTATATAATTCTTTGTAATTATTCCAACAATCGCAAAATGATTTTTTATTTGTAATTTTTAATTTCTGTAATTTGTAATCACTACTGGGAAGATGTCAACCTCCAGCACTCCGACAACCTCGACTTCTTACTCGAGACGCTGACGAAGCGCATGATCCAGTCGAACTCATCCACAACTTCGGCTGCTGGAACGATCCCTTTTAGGATAGGGACTTCGGTCTAAAATATGTCAGCTCCGGCTGTGACCCATCCCATTGGGATGACGGGAACTTCGATTCCAAGTTTGTTTGCAACTGCTCCCCAAACAGATTCAACTATTTCGAATACCCATTCAACGGGTTCGATGGGGAATTTTGTACCAACGATGAACGCGCTGATGCACTCCTCACGGATCATGCCAGTGGCGGCGGAGAAGCCTCCAAAATTCAATGGAGAAGGTTTCAAGAGGTGGCAACAAAAGATGTTATTCTACCTCACGATGTTTGGTTTCGCTAATTTCGTGAAGGAAGACGAACCACCTACTCCGGACAAGGACAAGACTAGTTTCCATGTTCACGCTGCCTACGATAATTGGCACAATGGGGACTATTTGTGTAAAGGATTTCTCTTGAGTAGCCTAGAAGATAGTTTGAGTAACGTGTACTCGGATTTAAAGACCTCCAAGAAAATCTGGGAGGCACTTGAGAAGAAATACAGTTCCAACGAGGCTGGAACTAGGAAATTTTTAGTCACGAACTTCATGGACTACAAGATAATTGATTCTCGCCCGGTTATGGAACAAGTTCAAAAGTTCCAAATGCTGGTGAATGATGTCCACGCCGAGGGGATGATACTTCCGGATGCTTTCATGGCTGCTGCCATGATTGACAAGCTTCCACCGAACTGGAAAGACTTCAAAACGTACCTAAAGCACAAACGAAAGGCGATGTCTCTTGAAGATGTTATCCGGAAGGTACGAATTGAGTCCGAAATTCGAGTTCAGTACAAGAATTCGAAAAGTTCAGATGAACCTCGAGTGAACCTGCTTGAACGTGGAGACAAGTCGAAGAAGAGGCCGCGTCCTGGCAACTCTAAGACTAAAGCTCCCTCTTCTAAGAAGTTCGAAGGCAAATGCTACAATTGCGGTTATCCTGGGCACTTGTCTAAGAACTGTCGCAGGCCAAAGCAGAAGAAGGCCAAGCCGAGTGCCCAACTAGCCGAGAGGGAGCTAACTAGTGATGATCTCATTGCGGTCATCACTGAGGAAGCTAACATGGTCGAGAACCGTGGTCAATGGTTCATCGATACTGCTGCAACTAGTGATGATCTCATTGCGGTCATCACTGAGGAAGCTAACATGGTCGAGAACCGTGGTCAATGGTTCATCGATACTGCTGCAACTGCCCATGTGTGTGCATACCGGAGCTTGTTCTCCAAATACCATCCATGTGAGGGAAGGAAGCTGAACATGGGAAACCAAGCGTCTTCGCAAGTTGCAGGTGTTGACTCGGTTGTCCTAAAAATAACCTTTGGCAAAGAGATCACTCTGAATGAGGTGTTGCACGTTCCGGACATCCGGAAGAACTTAATATCTGGTTCAATACTAGTTAGTCGTGGCTTTAGACTTGTATTTGAGGATAATAAGTTTGTATTTTCTAAGTTTGGGACACCTCTAGATAAGGTTTACTTTACAGATGGTTTGTTCAAACTAAGTGTAATGGCTATACGCCCAAAATCAGTCATTAATAAAATTACTTCTGATTCCTCTTGCTTGACTGAGTGCTCTAGTTCATGGCATTGTAGATTAGGCCACGTTAATCTAAATGCAATAAAACGTTTGTCAAATCTCAATTTACTTAAGGTAAATGAATTTGTTAATAAAAGTAAGTGTGAAATTTGTGTAGAAGCAAAAATGACTAAATTGCCGTTTAAATCGGTAGAAAGGAGCACGACACCTTTAGAATTAATTCACACGGTTGTATGTGATTTAAAGTTTGTGCAAACTAGAGGTGGCAAAAAGTATTTTATTACTTTTATTGACGATTGCACAAGGTACTGTTACCTTTATCTTTTGAGAGGTAAAGATGAGGCTATTGAAGCTTTCAAGAACTTCAAAAATGAAGCCAAAAATCAACTTAACTGCAAAAGCAAATCTATTAGAAGTGATAGAGGAGGAGAATACGTAGATCCATTTGAGGAGTTGTGCAACGAAAGTGACATAATTCATCAAACTACAGCTCCGTATGCACCTCAATCGAACGGCGTAGCCGAACGAAAGAATCGTACTTTGAAAGAAATGATGAATGCATTGTTGATTAGTTATGGGTTACCGCAGAACATGTGGGGGGAAGCTTTTTTAACAGCTAACTATATCCTCAATAAAATTCCACTTAAAGGTAGGGACGAAACTCCCTACGAGTTATGGAAAGGAAGGAAACCTTCTTATAAATACCTCAAAGTGTGGGGGTGTTTAGCGAAGGTAGAAGTGCCTCTACCGAAACAAGTGAAAATTGGACCCAAAACGGTTGATTGTATTTTTATTGGTTATGCACTGAATAGTAGCGCCTATCGATTTATAATCTATAGGTCAGATGTTCCGGACATGAATGTCGGAACCACCATTGAGTCAAGGAATGCAATATTCTCTGAAGACATCTATCCTTTTAAGGATAAAGCTACTTCCAGTTCAAACACTGGTAATACTGAAGGAACTACAAGTCACGAACTTGTGGGGGTTGAACCTAAGTCTCGCAAACGACCCGGTTCAGAACTTGAAGCTCTAACTCCTAGACGGAGCACTCGAGCTAAAGTTTCTAAGGATTTCGGTCCTGACTATGTGGTTTTTCTCTTGGATGAAGAACCAAATTCACTGAAAGAAGCTTTCTCACTGACTGATAGTTCATTTTAAAAGGAATCTGTACAAAGCGAGATCGATTCGATCATGCAGAACCATACGTGGATTCTGACTGATTTACCTGAAGGTTGTAAAACTTTAGGTAGTAAATGGATTCTGAAACGAAAATTTAGAGCTGATGGATCAATCGATAAGTATAAAGCTTTGACACATACTCTCCTGTGACGAGAATTACCTCTATCTGGGTGCTTCTAGCGATTGCTGCTTTGCACAATCTTGAGATTCACCAAATGGATGTGAAAACAGATTTTCTAAATGGCGATTTAGAAGAGGAAATTTATATGGAACAACCTGAAGGTTTTGTAAAACCTGGACAAGAAAGAAAGGTGTGCAAACTTGTTAAGTCTTTGTATGGATTGAAACAAGCACCTTTACAATGGCACTTGAAATTTGGCGAAGTGATGATGTCAAATGGGTTCAAGATAAACGAGTGCGATAAATGTGTATACATTAAGAATACTAATGACAGATTTGTTATAGTATGTCTTTATGTAGATGATATGTTAATCATGGGTAGCAACCTGTAAGTGATTAACGAGACGAAACTCATGCTAAAAAGAAATTTTGACATGAAGGATCTGGGAGTTGCTGACACTATTCTTGGAATAAGAATCATAAGAACTCCAAATGGAATTGTCTTATCACAATCTCATTACATTGAGAAAGTGATCAAGAAATTCAATGCTCACGATAGTCTTCCTGCAAAGACACCTATGGAACTCAACGTTCACTTGAGTAAGAATAGAGGTGACCCTGTTGCTCAGAAGGACTATGCTAGTATCATTGGATGTTTGATGTACATCTCCAACTGTACAAGACCTGATCTAGCTTGCTCGGTAAACAAACTGAGTCGATATACAAGCAACCCAAGTTGAGAACACTGGAAAGCGCATGTGAGAGTTTTGAGATACTTAAAGTATACTCTGAACTTTGGGCTACATTATGGTAGACACCCCAGGGTACTTGAAGGTTACTGTGATGCAAACTGGATATCCGACACAAAGGACTCTTTGTCAATAAGTGGATATGTGTTTGTAATTGGGGGAGGAGATGTTTATAGGAGATCCACTAAACAGACATGTATAGCCCGATCCACCATGGAATCTGAGTTTATCGCTTTGGACAAAGCAGGTGAAGAAGCTGAATGGCTTTGTAACTTTTTAGAAGATATTTCATGTTGGGAGAAACTCGTGCCGCCGGTCATGCTTCACTGTGATAGTCAAGCTACTATTGGAAGGGCAAGAAGTGGTTTGTATAACGGCAAGTCTCGACATATTTGTCGGAGACATAACACCGTAAGACATCTGCTATCGAGTGGGATTATCTTAGTTGACTACGTAAGGTCAATAGATAATCTAGTGGATCCATTCACAAAGAATATAGCTCGAGATCAGATGTATAAGTTTCTTGAAGGAATGGGAGTGAAATCCACATCTTAAAGATGATTGTAGTGGATACCCAACCATGATGAGTGGAGATCCCACAAACTTGGTTCAATGGGAAAACTAAACTATGAAAGTCTGGGTAAGTAAAACTCTACAACCCTATTCCTTAATGGCAAAAGTAGAGTTTTTAATCTGTCATTTGGTGAGGATAAATCTCTGATTTTTAATGATTCTTGTGCAGGTCTTTTACCTGAGTATGATAGAATGCTGATTTGAAGAATCACCTATGTAAGCGAGAAGTGAGGGCCGCTTCTACTTTATGCTTATGAATCCAAAGAAGTTGTCCATGGCCAGAAACGGACACAAACGTGAGAACGGAAGAATTTTGAGACCTTAGTGGGTTGGTACTATTGTCTAGTATACACAAAGGGGAATAGTTCAAGAGTAATTTTCACTAATCCGCCGGTATGCTCGATAGTATTAACTAAGGAGGGTTCAAGGCCACAAGCCACCTATCCCTATTCTCTATTGTCTCTTAAGAACTGAGCTATGTATTTGCATTCATGCATTTCGGTTTTTGGAGTTTCTCACTCATGTGGGGGATTTTTATTAATTTGGGTTTATTCCATTTAAATAATGCATCAAATATTAATCTACGTGTCATGTAGATAATCATAGAATTTTGAATTTCTCAAATACTATTATTGGTGAGTGAGAAATAATGCTTTGAAGTTGAACAGTTGCTTATGTATCTCAAAGTGTGTATTAAAGTTTATCCCACATTGAATAATATTCAATGTGGAAGGGAGTTTAAAAGTGTTTAACTTTTAATGTTTGGACATCAAGTGGGCCAGCGGATATTGTGGGCTTTGTGTAAATAAAGTTCACGCGGGCTCTTGGATTTGGGTTTGCCAGTCCGCCTTCGGCGGAGCCGAGCGGATCCGAGCCCGAGCCCGGACCTCGGTCTTGGGTCTTGAAAAATTGGTCCGAATTGGCTGGTCCGATTGAGGTGGTCCGTGGGGGTGGTCTGTTCGACCCTGTTTTGTTTTTGGACGAACACACTCCTGACACACGCTCCAAAACGTAAAGCACACTCCTGACACACGCTCCAATATGTCAAGCACACGCTTGCACTCTCCTGACGTGCGCAACTGAATGTTCACGCTGAACCTGTCCAGGTTCATGCGACTGGTGCTGACCAAATTTGAACGTCATAAAGCTGCATTTATGGACGTCATAATTGGCAGCTGTAACCCCTGGTTTGAACCCCTATAAAAGGGTGAGGCTCCTGCATTTGCTGTTCACTTTCCATACGCATGAACACTTGAAAATACGTAGCACCACCTGAGACATAAGAATATTCTGCATACATTTCTGCATTTTATTTCCTTACATAACTCAGTCCAAGTTTTTTCCAGTTCGCTGGATCCCTAATACTTACGGTGCTGTAATATCAGGGACGAAGTCGTTTTATCTTTGGGAACGATTTGCCAAAACCGAAGGGCACTATCGAGGCAAAATCATTTTGCGGAAAGATAACATCTCCACTCGACTTTCTGTTTTTCTTATTTTACTATTTACAAATTACTGATTTATTTACATTCCCTGTTTGTGCTCGAAATTATTATAATTCTTTTTAATTATTCTAACATATTGTAGTTGATGAATTAGAATATATGAGGGTGAAGAGGTAGATTTACGAGGATGAAGAGGTGTATATAATAGGGTAATGTGGAGTTGTATTTATATATATGAAATTTTTAGATATGATGTGAATTTAAGATTAGATTTTTGAGGGATTTATTTTTAATATTTTGAGATTTTGGATAAATAATAAAAATATGAATTTTTATTTTACTTTTTAATATTTTAAATAATTTTTGATTTAGTCAAAAAAATTATTTTATTATTCTAAATTATATATATATATATAATTCCCGATTTTGTTTTGAATTTTAACTTTATGGATTCCCTTTTTTATTTATTTTTATGATATTTTAAAACTTAGAGCATATATATAGAGGGTGCGCTCATGTGTGTGTGAAAGAAAAATGAAAAATATATGTGCCAAGTGTCAGCAGAAAACAAAGGGAAAAATTCTTGACCTGCGGTAGGTGGCACGCCTTCCACTTCCCTCTCTTCCTACCAAAAATTTACATATAATACAAGCGTAGAAATAGTAATCTAAAACTTTTTTTTTGCTAATCTAAAATTTCTTTTGTTGTCTATTACATCGAGCTGTTTTAGAAAGTCAGACTTTTTAGAATGACTTTTACTCATTCTAGAAGTATGACACTTAGAATGTATTTTGAAAGGCGTTCCAGAAAGTATGGTATATAGAATGTGTATTGAAAGGCATTTTAAAAGGTATGATATGTAGTACGAGTTTTGAAAAAATATTTTAGAAAATATGATATGTAGAACGGCTTTTCAAAACTCGTTCTACATAAATGTGATTTCTAGAATAGGCTTTCATAAATCCATTTTAGAAAGTACAATCACAACAAAAAAAATAGTATTTTACCAAGGGAAAAACTCCTCGGTAATAAGCTAAATTCCCTCGATAATCAATTTATCGAGGGAAAATTCCCCTCGGTAAAAATTTTTGAGGGTAATTTTACCCTCGGTAAATTTTTCTAAGGCAATTACCGAAGGTTCTTCTCTTCCATAAATTCCCTTGGGCCTGATTATATATGCCCTCAAAAAAACCGAGGAGAATATACCCTCAAAAAAATCAAAGGGATATTTCCCTCGGAAAAACCAAGGGGATTCTTGCCTCGGAAAGACCGAGGGGAATATTCCCATCAGAAAAACCGAGGGATATTAACCCCTCAAAAAAATCGAGGGTTACCATCCCTTCGGTTTTCCCCTCGATTGTTTTGGAAAATATTAAAAAAATAATATTTTTAAAAATGAGGAAACTTCCGAGGGATTCGTGCCCTCAGTTTTTTCGAGGGGAATTCTCCTTGGTTTTTTTCTTTCAAAAAAAATAGTTTTAAATATTAATTTTAATTCCTGTTTATTTATTAAAATATCCCAAAAATCTAAAAAATAAAATCATTAATGAACAGACAAATAAATAAACTAATTATTATAAAAATATTTGAAAATTTATAATTATTAAATTTGTTCGACAAAAGTATTTAGTAACAAAGTTTATAAAAATATAAAACTGCCCTATGACGGAGGAGGCTGCGATGGGGGGTACTGCTGCAAACGAGCTAACAGCTCGACTATCTGGGCGTTCACCTGTGCCTGAAATGCGTGCTACTCCTGGCGCTACTGCTCATGTAGTAGCTCAAACTCTCGGCGTTGTCGCTCAGACTCAATGTATCGCTGCTCCATCGCCTCCTGAGCTCATTTCGTGGCCTCTAACTCCTCCCTCTGCGCCTAGAGCTGCGCCTCGAGCTCTCTCACGTGGGTCCTATCATGATGGGAAGAGGAGGAAGAAGAGCTGCCTCAGAAACCCTTCACTGGAGCCACCACCTTCCCGAACAAGCCGGTGTCGTAGTGTCGGCCCTTGACCAACCCGACGACATCAAGATAAACCCGGTCAGGGTCAAACTCGTTATCCGGATCCTGGAAAGAAGCACGCACCTCCTCCAGACTTCGCTCGTATTCCTCCTGAAATACAACTCGTTAGTAGATTTTAGTCTTTTTATTCTCTTTTTCGGGTTAAGAATGAGTTGAATTGCATCGTTTTGCATTTTTTGTCTCTTTACTTAATTTTCCAACTTATTGATAAATAATTGGTCCAAACGAGAATAATTCTGTGATTTTCTCATACAACTAGAGTGTCCGATGGATTCAAAGCACGAAGATTGAAGGAGAGACACTCACAAATAGCCCAAAAGGACATACACCGATCGGACAGCTCATGTATCCGGTCGGTGCAACTGTTGACGTGCACTCCGACCGGGAGAGCTGGCGCACTGAGCGGACCTGAGGATAGTAGCTTTCGTCCGATCAGACAAGAACGTTACGAATGCATATTTCTGGAAATTTTTAGTTACGAAACGACTGAAAACGTTTTTAAAACTCTAGAAGCGGCTAGGGTTGAGAACATTCGGCTTGAGAGGCTGAAGAATAGGTGAGAGAATCACAAATACATCAAAAGGTTGAGAGATTTGACACGTCTCTCATACCTCTAGCATAAATCACATGACACCGTTCGACCCGTAATTTACAGCAAGCTAATTCTCGACGCGAAGATTCTGGGTTCGTGACAAGCCCAAGGATTCTAGGCATTACATTCAGAGTGCTTTCGTCCATCATCCCTCGTTGAACGTAGTTCGACGACTCGTAATTTCTATTATCATTCTTAGAGTAGTTTGGTTTGATATTGAATATGAACAATTGATGGTTGGTTAGTTAATGTTTTGATAAATAAATGTTAAGGCTTTGGTGATTTGAAATAATAAATGTTAACCGGAATTTAATTTTGAAAGGAACACAAAAGTTCGGCTCAAAATTTGGCGCCGTTGCCGGGGAATGGTAAAGGTGTTAAAGATATTTATTTTTGTTATTGTTTATGAGTCGTAAATTGTATAATGTTTATTGTTTGCGACTCGATGCGGTGATTGTTTGTTGTTGATGCAAGTTCGGCGAAGTCTTAGAGGAGAATTAACCCCATTCATCAATATCATCGAACGCGTGTCGAGACCAAGACAACTATTTCCTTCGACTAAAGGAAATCTTTTGGAAGAAAGTTCAACCAACATGGCAGAGAATCTACCTCTCGGAGGACGAGGAGGAGTGAATGGTGAATGAGGGAGGGGACTGATAGGGCAACATATACGCCAGACCTGGTTTGGGGTAGCTCTGACTCAGAGTAGTTAGATAAATTAAGGGAGGGCTAGAACAACTTTGTCTTAGAGAAAGATCTAAATAACCTTCATAATGACATCAGGAATGTCAGGAAGAGAGGGTTATCGCCCGTGATCCCTCCTGAACTTAGCTATCTTGAAGAGATCACTAAAAACTTGAAGATTATGCCGAACTGAAGTTTCGGGGACTGACGTCTAGCCTGGAACATAAAAGGCAAGAAGAGCTGGATAATGATAGGTCTAGTTCCTTGAATTCTGCTGGAATCCCAGAGCTGAGATAATGCGGAATGAAGGAAGACCTGGAACAGGGAAGACCTGTTTCTCAGACTCCCCAGGGAGAGACAAGTAGGACCACCTGTCAGAATTTGTTGCACAACGGTCCGAGATTCGCGGCATGTACTCCTAAGATCCCGGCTGGGGTCCCCACTAGGAAAAGCTATAAATATCTCAGCCCCAAGGCTGAGAGAGGTATGTCATTCTCTTGAGCATTATTGTTTTCTTTCTGGAAAACACCTCAAACGCTTACTGACTTAAGCATCGGAGAGGTTTCCACAGGAAAATCACCGGTGGTCCTTTCTAACTTGTGTTTGTAGTGCAGATCAGGAGGGTGTTCAAGGTTCCAAACGTTCTCAACGTTGGTCATTTTTTGGGTTGAAATAATTGGCGTCGTCTGTGGGAAAGCGATCAAGCTAAGGCGTGAGGTTTTCTTTTTATTTTATGGCTTCAGACGGTTTACGGCGAAACTTGGTGGGAGAGCTCGGCGGAACCCCTAGTTCCGCTGCGCCGTGGGGGATGCCCAGGTCGACAGATACGTCGGCAATGGGTCCAAAAGAGACCGCACCGCCGGCAGCGGCCGTGCCAGGCGCTACGCTGCCCCCACTTGGTAGATCTGTGCCAACTACTGGTGGTTCATTTAATGAGTTATTCCTCTTGCAACTCTCGGAGCTTATCGGCAAATCCGTGGAGACGGTGGTGGAAAAGAAGTTTGCGGAGATGTTGACGCCGCCATCCAACGCACCACCGACACGAACCGTCCCGGTGGCGGGAACTGAACCATTACGAGGCCAGCGCATGGATCGGACTCCTCTGCAGAACAGGGAAGAGCACTTCTCCACCTCTGATAGTGAGACCTCAAGCCAAGCTATTCCAGTCCTAGCTGAGCAGATGCAGAGCCTACAAAAAGAGGTGCGGGAGTTTAAGGAAAAGATGACAAGAACTAGCACAGTCCCGATACGGCGAGGTACCCCGTTCACGGAAGAGGTGATGCGCGACGAAGTGTCGGCCTCGTACTGGTCTCTGGGTTTTGAATATAATGGGACCACAGACCCGTGGGACCATTTGAGTAGATTTTAAATTGCGGCATCCGTACACAAATTTTCAGATGTGGTCATGTGTCGGGTGTTCCCGATGACTTTTACTAAATCAGCTCAGCTCTGGTTCAGCCAGTTGCCGACGAGATCTATCAATAACTTTGACGAATTCAGCTCGGCCTTTTTGCACCAGTTCACGAGCTGCAGAAAGTATCAGAAAATGCCGCTCGAGCTTTTCAGTTTGAAGCAGAAAGAGAATGAGAGCCTCCGTTCCTACATCAATAGGTTTACAACCGCTAAGTTAGAGGTGCCTTGTTCCTCTGAAGAGCTGTTGGTGAATGCTCTGGCACAGGGTTTGAGAAGAGGAGAATTCTTTCAGTCATTGGTTGTTAAACCAGCGGTGAAGTTTGGAGAGCTTTTGGAGCGAGCCGAGAAGTATATCCACTTGGAGGAGGCCTTGAAGATCAAGGACGATGGAGAGAGGAAGAGAGAGAGGCATGATCACGAGGAGAGAGGAGTTGTGAAAAAGCTTAGTCCAGACCTGCCTGGAGGGAGGCCTCGCTTTGATAGATACACTCCTTTGGCAACTCCACAGAGCGAAATCTTGCAAGTAATTGAGAAGCATCCAGACCTGAAGTGGCCGAAGACCTACTCGCAGAGGCCCGGGAAAGAAAGATCTGATCGCTTCTGCCGCTTCCACAACGAGTATGGGCACGATACTGACCAGTACACCCATCTAAAAGATGAGTTGGAGAGGATGGTCCAGGCCGGACACTTGAAGGAATATGTCCGTATGAGGAGAGAAGAAGCCAAGTCTGGTAGCAAGAATTATGACCGGTCTCTGTCAGTTAAGGGAGACCAGGATAGGGTGCGAACCGGAGTAAGAAGATCTGATAAATCCCAGGTCATCCATGGAGAAATCCAGATGATTATCGGAGGAGAGCTGGAGGAGCATTCTAAGCGGACGCAGCACAGTTATGTCAGAGCTTCAAGAGACTTAGTTCGAAAATAACGTGACGTGGGACAAATGACCTCTACCCCTAACATCTGTTTTGGGTCAAAAGATGGCGATGGCATTTTAGCCACACATGGATGTTCTAGTTATAACTGCAACCATCGCTAATTATAATGTGCGGAGAATTTTCGTGGATACAGGAAGTTCCGCCGACATTTTTTTTTATGATTGCTTTCGGCAGTTGAAATTGGACGTTGAGCTGGAAGAGGTCACCACCTCCCTAGTTGGATTTGCAGGGGGAGCCCTGAAGCCCTTGGGAGTGGTGAGGCTCCTCGTGACGTTGGGAGAGGAGCCGTATAGGGTGACAAGAACGGTGCGTTTCTTGGTGGTGGACGCACCCTCCTCTTATAATGTCATTTTGGGTCGGCCATCTTTAAGCCAGTTCCAGGCTGTCATATCAGTTTTTCATATGAAAATGAAGTTCCCAGCGGAGGATGGAATAGGAGAGGTTAGAGGTGATCAATATGCCTCAAGACAGACCTACGTTGAGTGCATCAAGAGGAATATTGAGGATGAGAGGCAGAGAAAGAGGGCTTGGATAGAGCAGCCACAGACAGCTCCGGCTCAAGGAGAGGAGGGACTAATGCATGTAGAGGTCATTCCGGGTGATGAGAGTCGAGTTCTCTGCTTGGGGACGATGCTTATCCCAGAGGTTTTGACAGCCCTGGTGGCTTTATTAAGAAAGAATGCGGATGTGTTCGCATGGTCTCCTCAGGACTTGGTAGGGATTGATCTAGAAGTGATGGAGCATCGCCTTAACATCAGCCCAGATGTGAAGCCGGTAAAGCAAAAGAAGCGGAATTTTGGACCTGAGAAGGAGGCCATAATTGAAGCAGAGGTGGAAAAATTACTTAATGCCAAACATATCCAGGAAATCCAATTCCCAGAGTGGCTCTCCAATGTCGTATTAGTTCCCAAAACCCAAGAAGATTGGAGAATGTGTATTGATTTCCGTGACCTTAATCGAGCTTGTCCGAAAGATCACTACCCACTTCCGGGGATTGACCAATTAGTTGATTCTACTGCTGGATGTGAGCTCCTGAGTATGATGGATGCCTCACAAGGTTACCATCAAATCAGGCTTGCAAAAGAGGATTGGAAAAGAGTCACCTTTATCACCCCGAAAGGTACCTACTGTTATGTGGTCATGCCTTTTGGGTTAAAGAATGTTGGCGCCACATACCATAGGTTAGCGGATAAAATGTTTAAAAATCATCTTGGGAGAAACATGGAGGTATACGTGGATGATATGTTAGTCAAGAGTACCAAAGAAACCTCCCATGTGAACGATCTGAAAGAGACCTTTGCTACACTGAGAAAATACCGAATGAAGCTTAACCCTAAAAAATGTGCCTTTGGGGTAAGAGCTGGCAAGTTTCTATGGTACATGGTCATAGAGAAGGGTATTGAATCTAACCCTGAGAAATTAAGGGCCATTACGGAAATGCAAGCGCCCAAAAACGTGAAGGAAATGCAATGCTTGGCGGGACGGATCAATGCGTTGAGTAGGTTTGTATCCAGGTCTGCAGAAAAGAGCTTGCCATTTTTTCAGGCCTTACCAAAGAAAGCCAAGTTCCAGTGGAGTGATGAGTGTGAAGAGGCCTTTAGAATGTTAAAAGAACACTTGGCCGACATGACCTTGCTAACAAAGCCTGTCCTAGGAGAACCCCTCATTTTGTACCTATCGGTTGGGCCACAGGCAATTAGCTCGGTCTTGATTCGAGAAGAAGGAAAGGTGCAGAAACCAGTCTACTACTGGAGCAAGGTCTTACATGATGCCGAAATGAGGTATGTAGAAGTAGAGCGGGCAGTACTAGCTCTAGTAGGCACAACCCGGAAATTGCGCCCATATTTTCTTTCGCATAATATAATCGTGCGGACGAACCTGCCGTTGAAAGCTGTCATGGATAAGCCAGAGGCGGCGGGGAGACTGGTCAGGTGGATAATTGAGCTAAGCGAATTTGATATTAGCTTCGAGCCCAGAACGACAATTAAAGCCCAGACCTTAGCTGATTTCATGCAAGAAATGACCGGTCCTCCGGGAGAGTTGAAGAAATGGACGATTTCCACGGATGGCTCTGTCTGTAACCAGGGTTGTGGAGATGGAGTTGTTTTAATGGATCCAGCAGGCGCGTCCACTGAGTTTGCCATTCGGCTGAGCACAACATTTTCTAATAATGCTGCTGAGTATGAGGCTCTTCTAAGAGGAATTCAGATGGCGAAAGACCTGGGTGCAGAGCAGGTGTGTGCCAAGGTAGATTCTCAGCTCGTTTGCAAGCAGATCAGTGGAGAGTTTGAAATGAGAGAAGAAAATATGCAGAGATATTTGGCTAAGTATAGAGAACTCGCTAGAGGTATGAAAGGCCTCACAGTCCTTCAAATCCCTAGAGAGGAAAACGGAAGAGCTAATTTCTTGGCAAAGGTGGCCAGCTCGGATGCAGATTTTCAAGAAAGAGTGATTACTCTACTACAGGCGGATGGAGAATTTGGAACAGAGCAGGTATGCTCAATTATTGAAGGAGAGGACTGGCGCTCTCCTAAAAAGGCATACTTGGAACAGGAGGTCTTGCCGGAGGATAGGAAGGAGGCGGCGAAAATACGAACCAGGGCTGCCAGGTTTTGCCTAATTAAGGGAGAACTGTTTATGCGAGGATTCGGCCAGCCCTTATTGAGATGCCTGAGTCAAGAAGAAGGTGCCCTGGTACTGCGTGAGATTCATGAAGGGTGTTGCAGCAATCACATGGGGGCCAGAGCTCTAGCTAGCAAGGTGTTGAGAGCCGGTTATTTTTGGCCTTTGTTGAGGAAAGAGGCTGAGGTCTTCATGAGAAAATGTGAGAAATGTCAGAGGATGGCCCCTCTGATTCATCAGCCAGTGGAAGAGCTGTTAACAATGAGCTCCCCTTGCCCTTTCGCAAAATGGGGGATTGACCTGGTCGGTCCGTTTCCGATGGCTCCAGCCCAGAAAAGATTTTTAATTGTAGCCATAGACTATCACTACTGCAAAACAGCTAATTAACGGCGGTTTTTTGAGGGTTTTAACGGCGGTTTTCGAACCGCCTTTAAATCGACCGCCGTAAACTTTTACGGAGGTTTTTTAAAAACCGCCGTTAAAAATTCGAATTTAACGGCGGTTTTTTTCCATTTTTAACGTCGGTTTTATAACCACCGTAAAATGTTAATTTTACGGCGGTTTTAGAAACGCCATTATTGGTGCACTTTTTATATCGGTTTTTAGAACCGCTGTTAATTTAGTGTACTTTTTACGTCGGTTCTTAAAAGAATACCTTCTAGAAAGTACTAAAAAAAATTTTAAAAAAAAAGAAATGAAAGCAGGTGCACCAAAATATACATATTAATCAAGAAAACATCTGAAGCTAATTAGTACTGCTATTCCAACCACTATACACATTATATGAACATAAATGACTAATAAAAATACCAATCCAGTTCTTGAAATGCTTAATACTACATACATACAAGAGATCTCTATACAAGATAAAAAAAAAGACAAAAGCAATAGTTTCTATTTACTAATCAAACTTAAACTATTATCATATATCTTACTACAAAAACATTAATAAGTTCCAAGGAACATTGCATTTCTACTGACCAACACCATCTATGGCCATATCTGAAGCTGGAAGGGCAAAATAGGAGCGTAACTTCACGAGCATACCTTCGCGAACGTCAAGCTTCTCAAGGAACTCTCTGCACCTTCCTACGACGACGCTTCTCAAGGTAGACGGCCAATGAAGATCTCGTGTACCGTTGTGAAGAGTGGGAAAAGCTCTAAACTTCGTAAACCTCTTTCGCAGTCGACACACCCTACAAAATTTTCAAAGTTAGATTAATTAACACCGAGACAATATGTGACTATTTGGGTAAAGCCAAATTAGAAGCAGAATCACAAACCTAAATTTGCACATTTATTAAATCATGCAAAACCAGAAGCATCTTTACTAAAGCTAATAATCACTTTTTTTTAGGTGTTTCAAAACGTTCCCTTAGTATGCGAAATGATATGCACCTGTAATTTTTGGCCCTGCAACATCTCAACTTCGAGCTCGTCAAAAGACCTCTTCCCACCGTTTCTAGCAAAAGCCTCGGCACATTTCCTGTTTCGTCCCCCCACTGGTAATCGAAAACAGATTACTCATACTAATATTGTGAAATAACCATACTAAGTAAGAATTTGAAACTAGAAAATATTCCTTTTCACTTACAGCAAGTTGTAATTAAATCTGCTACTCCACATGCTCACTTAATCTGCTTAAAATGAATAGAAAAATAAAGAAGTTAAAAAATAAAATAAAATAAATTACAGGAGGCTGAAATTACTTGATTCGGATGTGGAAATTAATCCAGTAATGAATGAATTGAGCTTAAGTGTGTTTGAAGCAACGACCAATATCCAGGACCCAAAGGACAGAGAGGTCGAAATCCAAAAATTTGCAGGAGAATAGCTTGGCGGCAATCCGGGAGTAGTAGAAGAGGCCACGCTGCCACGTGGAGGAAAGGCCGGCGGTGTGGTCGGCGTGAAGGTGGACGATTCTTAATTGGGATGTGAAAGAATTAGAAAAATAAATAAATAAAWAGAAAAATAAAGAGAGGGCCTTGAGGGAGACAAAGGGGGATCTTCATATCGTAGGGTTTAATCTAATATTAGAAGCACTCAACAAATCATCGAAAGCAGAACCTCAATCAGAAACTGGGCAWTAAAGAAAGAAAGAAAGAATTCCATTCCACTTAAGGAAAGAATTCCATAACATGAAAAGATTACCTGTATCAAATGCCAGGCACATTCCCATGCTGACCTGGAAACTACAAGAGCCATTCCTTCCACAAACCTGCAAAAATCATGAGGTGATAAACATGTTTTTCAAATTTTGCCGAAAAATTAAAAAAAGAAAAAAAGTATCTATGGCCTTGTTTGCTAAAATGGAAAAAGGCGGATGAAAAGTTCATATTAAGTAAATATATTATGAGAAAGGGATAATTTAAAAACCTTAGGGTAATTTTGGAAACTATAACGGATAAAAGGTTGATAACAGAAAATAAAATAACCATGATACAAGTTTCTAGAGCATGGACTTTATATCCAATACAAACAAATTCAGAAAGAGGAAATTTATAGTGCGATGATAACTTACCCGGTGCATGGCGGGCCCTCACAATCATCTGAACACTTAGTACTACCTCTAGCTTCATAAATTCTTCTGCTTAAATATAATATATAAATATAAGAATCAGAGACACCATAATTACAAAATTAAGATGTGGGTTGCACGCAATGTACCTGTGAATGTATACCCCAAGGTTCCAAAGGCCGAGTACTCAAGTGCCGAATAACTCATCAACAACATAAAGACGTCAACAAACATACCTATCTACGATGGCCCAATAAGAAACTAGGAAGATAACAGACATCATTATCATCATAAGGACCAATATAATTATTTTAAGAATTACTTGTCGGTAAAATGGCAGTTGAAACTTCTATTTCTGTAAACATGGCTTACCAGAACTATAGGTACTTCAACATCTTCAAGTTCCTATTTTATGAAACTTATCTGGAAAACAATGATAAAAATGACTTGAGGTGAAAAAGCCCATCAATAATAAAAAAAATTAAATTGCAGCACGGAAAATAGAAGCTTATTTAAACAAATGGAAAAAAAACCAACAAGAAAATAATTTGAAAAAACAAAGAGAGAGAGAGAGAGAGAGAGAGTTTTAAAGTTAAGTCATTCATCATGTAAGTTTTGTTCATGTAAGACTTCTGAGCTCTACAAAATTTTTACTTTATGACTGATTTGTTCTTGTAATGAGAACAACCTCCTTGACTCATAGTCCTACAAAAGAAAAATCGAATCATCATAAAAATAAAATAAAAAGATTACACTGAAATCCCTGTTTGGATTTCTTCTTCCACGTCGTCCCCAACACTCCATCAGAAACCCTAATCCAATGCCTCCATCTCGCTTGGGAGCACGATCCGTTAATGGCCCTAAAGCTCGTCTGCAATCTGCGAGGCATACGAGGCACAGGCAAGTCCGACAGAGAAGGAGCCTACACGGCCGCACTCTGGCTGCACGAGAACCACCCCAAAACCCTAGCCTGCAACGTTGACTCATTTGCGGACTTTGGGTATTCTAAGGATCTCGTGGAGATTCTATTCCGGATACTAGAAGGGCCCGATGTGCGAAAACTGTCCAAGGATGCGCGTGATCAGTGGATTACGGCCCAGTGGAGGAGAAAATGGGCTAAAATGGGCATAAAAACGGTCAGTGATGATGATGATGATGATGATGATGATGATGATAAAGAAAATGAGTCGGAACCAACTGATGATAAAGAAAATGATGATGAATCCAAGGAAAACCAGTTGGAACCGACCGGTCATAAGGGATGTGCGTCGAAAGCGAGACGTGAAGAGAAGAGAATATTGAGGAGTGAAGAGAAGAGGATTAATAGGGAGAAAAGGGTTGTTGAGAGATTTTATAGCGATTCCGATTTCAAACTCCTGCACGAGCGCGTTTCCGACTATTTCGCGTAGTGCTTAAGATCGGACATGAAGATGTTAAGTTCAGGAGATTAGAGCAAAATCTTCAGCCTGGCCGCGAAGTGGTGCCCCTCTCTGGATTCTTCGTACGACAATGTCACTCTATTGTGCGAAACGATTGCGAAAAAGGTGTTTCCGAGAGACGAATATCCAGAGTACGAAGGAGTTGAGGAGGCCCATTACGCTTACCGCGTGAGGGATCGTCTAAGGAAGCAGGTCCTGGTGCCCCTGCGTAAAACCCTGGAGTTGCCCGAGGTTTACATGGGCGCCAACGATTGGGGCTCGATTCCATACGGTAGAGTGGCCTCTGTTGCCATGAAAACTTACAAGGGCAAATTCTTCAAGCACGATGAGAAGAGATTTAAAAAGTATCTCGAGAAAGTGGAAAAAGGGGAGGCAAATATCGCCGCTGGCGCTTTGCTCCCTCATGAAATAATCGCGGTGTTGAATGACGACGACAACGGCCAGGTGGCAGAGCTCCAGTGGAAGAGAATGGTAGACGACATGGCAAAGAAGGGGAAATTGAACAATTGCCTCGCAATTTGTGATGTGTCTGGGAGTATGTCTGGGATTCCAATGGAGGTCTCTGTGGCGCTCGAATTTTTAGCCAAAAACTCGCACGCTTGCTTTTCTGTATCAAACTTAAGTTTTCAGCACCCATCTGCGATTTCACACGCCTCGCCCAAAAAAATCTCCTGCAAATGCAATTAATTGAGAACAAACAAAGATGAATTAAGAACTCTTGAGAACTTTGGAACCTTGGGGTAACAAAAAAAAGGCAAGCAAGTCCGTTTTCCAATATTATAATAAAATCAGAAAACTGCAGCTCACACCCAGTTAAGTGAAAATTAATACAATTTAATACACAATTCTCAGTAATGCGATAGCCAAATTTAATACAATTTCACGATTAATTTCACGATAGCGTCCATTTCATTAGAATCTAGTAAAACCTATTTCAGTTGAAAAAAGAAAGAAAGAAGATGAAGACAAACACAGGATAGCAGGTTGATTTAAAAAATAATTGCACTTACCCCAGCACTATCGAGAAATATGTTACCGAGTCAAACCCCTCTGAGCAAAAGCATTGAATCCTCCTTCATTATCCTCCTCCGGTCCATTGCTACTGGATTCTACCAAAACAAACAAACAAACAAATTAAATCCCCAAACCCCACATCAAAATTAGGGTTTTCGATTACGAACCAGCTCACAATTGGAATAGGGTTTTCTCACCATTTGTGCAGGCAACGATTGGTAGAGCGGCTTTAGATTCTCAAGAAGCATGTCAACTCGGCTCCGAAGAGAACTCCAAAATTGCTTATCGGAGGATGGGTTGAGCAATTGAGGAGACGAGGCCATCGTAAGAAGGAGAAGCCGTTGCCGGCGAGTATGGAGTGGGCGAGGGTGAGGGCGAGCGATTCGATGTTCGATTGGACGGAGGAGAGCGAGAGGTCGGAGAGCGAGCAGCAGGTGGTGGAGAGATTGAGATCGGAGAGGGCTAGGATTTTCGTGGAGGAGGAGGATGCAGCCTGATTTGAGGGTTTTGATGGTGGAGTCGTGTTAGAGCTTGGAAAATAAAGAGGTAGAGTCGTGGAGGATGGTGGAGTCGTGATTAGAGGGTGATGAGTCGTGTTTATTAAAGAAATAAATAAAAAGAAAAAGAATTGAAAAAACAAATAAATAAAATAAAAAGAAAGAGAGGGGATGGATTCTACGACGATTCTACTAAAACCGCCAATAATATTTTTCTCATTCACGGCGGTTCTATGGGAACCGACGTTAAATGTAGTGACCTGAACTATTTAACGGCGGTTCCTTAAGAACCGCCGTTAATTAGTTCAATATTTAACGTCGGTTCTATGACAACCGCCATAAAATGTAGGATTCTACGGCGGTTTTGAGAGAACCGCCGTTAACATATCGATTTAACGTCGTTTTTCTGGAAAACCGCCGTTAAAACATATTTAACGGCGGTTTTTCAGAACCGCCGTTAATGAGCCGCCGTGAAAAGCCCTTTCTGCACTAGTGTATTTTAGTAAGTGGGTTGACGGCGGAAGCTCTAGCAAAAATAACGGAAGAGGCGGTAATGGGATTTATATGGAAAAATTTCGTCTGTCGCTTTGGTGTGCCAAGGGTTTTGATATCGGATAATGGTACCCAATTTACAGGAGCCAAAATCAAGGCCTGGTGCGTTAAGATGAAAATCCAACAGCATTTCACGTCCGTATATCATCCGTCAGGCGAATGGTCAAGTCGAGGTAACCAACCGCATTCTTGTCCAAGGGCTTAAATCACGATTAGAAAGATCTGGAGGGAAATGGGTGGAAGAGCTGAATGCAGTACTCTGGGCGTATCGCACAAACCCCAAGGAGAACACGGGTGAAACCCCCTTTAGCCTTGTATATGGCATGGATGCTTGTGGTTCCTGCAGAAATCAGTTTAGAAACTCATCGAGTGCAGAATTATGATCAAGCCCAGAATGAAGCATTGATCCAAGATGCTCTGGATTTAATTGAGGAGAAGAGAAATCAAGCGACAGTACGAATGGAACATGTGCGAGGGCGGATCAGAGGCAGCCTACAATAAAACAGTTCGAGAGAGGCGTTTCCAAGTGGGGGACCTGGTTCTTAAAAGAGCTGATTTAGGACAAGCCAAAGGGAAGCTAGACGCCGCGTGGCAGGGACCC
>BMAC01000026.1:1413840-1423842 GCA_014905375.1 Phtheirospermum japonicum | reverse complement strand
GCCAGGATTGGCTAAGGACGGATGTCCTCGATTTTACCTGACCTGATTGTTAGTTTAAAGCCAGGATTGGCTAAGGAACGGGGATTCTTGGTTTTACTTGACCTGATCGTCAATTTAAGCTAAGATTGGCCACGGTGGCTGCCCACGATTCTCCTGACCTGATTGTCAGCTCAAAGTCAAGATGGACCAGAGGCGGCTGCCCATGATTTTCCTGACCCGATTGTCAGCTTGGGCACGCGAGTAAAGAATGAAAACCCTATGAGGTAAATTTTGAATTGCTAAAACGCTGATATAAGCATATGATAAAATGGCTTGAGCAAGTAAAAAGTTGATTCAAAGTTTGAGAAAAACTGAGAAAATGTGTATGAAAAGCATAAAATTCATATATTTCATTAACTGCTACACAACGAAAAAAAAAAAAGGTTGCCCACACCTTCTACGAAGGTTGGCAACTTTGATTACATAAATTTGCAGGAAACAAAAGAGATAAAACCCAGATATTTATCTGGGTGAAGCACGCCGATCTGAAGCCAAAGCTCGGCGAGCTCTCTAGAGCTCACGCTTGGTCTCATGCAGGCGGCGGCGATATTTGTCAGATCGATCGGCAAGTGCTTGAGCTTCGCCAGCAACGACGGTCAACCGATTCACCGATTTGGCCAGATCCGCCTTCTCCTCCTGGAGTTGGAGGTTAACTTGCTGGAGTTCAGCCCACACTCTTTTGTAGAAATGTTTCTTCTGACGTTTTCTCTCCAGAAGCCGATAGAGATAACCGATTTTCTCCTTGAGCAAGACCAGTTGATCGGAAAGCTTGAATTTCTCCACAACCAGGGAGATGTTTTTTCTCTTCACCGTATTGAGTTCTTCGATCAAAGGAGAATAAGACATTTTTCAGATGAATGATGAAAAAATGAAGCATGCATATACGTATTTATAAAGAAGACAAGCACGTGCCAGAATAAAAAGTACTAGGGTTTCCGGAAAACCAGGAAACCCTAGAAGGCCAAAGGTCGCAATAAGACAAAACACATTTTTTATTGATCAAAGACAGTTCAGTACAAAGATATTTTGGTAAACAAAATAGAACAGACCAGCCACACAGGCCACAACTACAAATCTATCTCTAAGAAAACATAAGAAGGAGAATTAAGCAGACAGGCTTCCCGGACAGCACGAGCTACATTGTAGGTTGGCTGACCCCGCTCTTCCTCACGCTTGATCTGGCGCTTGAGACACCTCTGTAAAATCTTTCGCGAACTGCGTAGACTCTTCCAAGTCACCCAAGTTGGCGGAGGTTGGGGAATTGGCCACCACCATCGCCAGCGTTGGGTTGGGGGGAGGAGAAGACGCCGAGGAAGAGGAACAAAAGGTTTGGCGAATGTGGTCAGCAAAAGTCAGATCATCCAGCAGATGGAGGCGGTCGTCTTCGGCAACATAGGTGAAGGAGGTAGGCTCGGACGCGCCAGTGATAGGGGTAGTTCGGTCAAAAGGCAGAGAAGGATTCTCGGATATCCATTTGGCATGAGCATCCACGCCGAGAAGGAAGAATGCCTCCGCCTCAGGAACCAGCTGGTCATAAAGCTCAATCAATCCTAGAAAGGCCTGGCGCGTGGTAGCTCGATTTAATTGGATCAAGCGCAGACCTTCTTCAGAATTCAGGAATCCGAGCCTCCCTTTTGCTTCTCCTTCCGTGAGACCTTTAACTTCTCCATCGGCTTCGCCTTTAGCCCTGGACTTCTTAGCTCTCTCCTTGAGATTTTTGAGCTCTTCCTCGTGCAAAATGGCCTGAGCATGGGCCCTGCCCTCCACCTCCTGTTGCGCCGTCTTTGACTCCGATAACTCCTCCTTAATCGTAGCCAGCTCTGCTTTGAGCATCTCCACCTCGCCGTCAAGACCATGACACTTGGCCAACAGCTCCTTCCTCTCTTTCTTCAAGAGCTCGATCTCCGCTTTCAGATCTGTTTGCAGTAAAGAACTGCAAGTTCGGGCTAGCAGAGAAGCTCTGAACACCACTGTCTAAAGGGGTAGAGCAAAGGAAAATTAGCCAAAACTTGTAAAAAGGGGATAAGGGACATGTGGTGAGTGCTTTACCTGTGCCTCGGACCGGCAGAAGGACTCTACCAATTCGGGATCAGACATCTTGTCCGCGATCCAGTGATCAGCGGCAGGAGCTAAGCCCATCATGAACTGCCTAGCTACTTCACATGGGCAGTTCAGGATAGACCTGTTGAACAAGATCTGGTTAGGGTTGGAGGGGACCTGGAAGGCCTGAGGGGTTACCTCAGGGATGACTTCTGGCTCAGACCTCTTTCTCTTTCGCCTCTGCAGCTGCTCTCCTTGTTGGCTCTGGGTTTTTCCTCACTATCCCAGAGGGAGGGACAGTAACAGGAGTGGCCTGGGGCTGCCCTTGGGCTGGATCTAAAGGGATTGCTGCCAAGGTAACCTCCTCCAAGGTGGGAGAAGCTCTGGAGGATTCTCCTAGCAGGCTTTTCTGACCAGCCCTAGTGGCTTTCTCTGCCTTGGCTTCCAAGCGTGCCTGCAACATATTTACTAGAACAGGAAGATAGAGTTGTTAGTACTCATTAATGATGAAATTACAAGGATCAACGAATAGTTAGCATGAAATAATACCAATGCGATCTGGGAGTGGACCGCTCTGTTGTTGGGTTATGAAGAAGGTTAAGAGGTAAGGTTTGAGGACTTTAGTGATGTTCATGGGCTTGGAGTTGAGGGTTGCTATTTTTTGGGCTACGTGTGGGGGCCTCTCACCCCGGGGTAGGGAGGCCTGCTGCGGCAAGAGATCAATGAAAACAGGAGAAAAACCCCAATCTCCAGAACATTGGACGAAGAAGAACTTCTTCCTCCAGGCCTTATGGGATGTAGGCAGACCAAATAAGAAATGGACGTCTGGTCTGGCAGAGAGAGAGAAAAAGCCTGAAGAACTCTTAGCCAAAAAGAGAGAGTAAAAGAGTTGGGCCGTGGGAGTTATTCAAAAATATTGAGCTGCCAGATGAAAACCCGCCATTACCCGGAAAGCATTAGGAAGAAACTGATGTACCGGAATCTGGTACATCCGGGAAACACCAAGGATAAAAGGGTGGACGGGAAGACTTAAGCCGGCGTGGAGCTGATCCACGTAGAAGGTTAAGTGTTGTGTCGGGGGAGCGGAAGCTCTCTCGTCCGGTGACGGACTGGTAAAAATAAAATCATTGGTAATATTAAAGGTGGCACGGATGTCTCGCAAGGTTTGATTACTAACAATGGAAGAGATATTATCAGAAGGGGGATTCGGAGGAATTACTGGGGGTCTCCCTAAGAAGGTTACCGGAAATCCCTCCTGAGAAGCCGCCGGAGGCGACTCTGAAGAAGAAAATTGTACAGTAGAGGTAGAGTTATCCGGCGTGGCGGATGAACTCCCCCCGGTAGAATCAGATTGAGAAGGAACTACTGACATGATTAAAAGGGGTATGAGAGGGTACCTGGTTATAAGATAGCGAAGGCTGGTCGGAAGTGGAGCGGAGTTGTAAAAATCGCCGGGATTTTAGAGAAGGAGAGAAATTCAGGACGCTGGAAAGATAAAATTTGAAAAGTGAAGGGAAAGAAGGAATATGGAGGGACAAAAATAAATTTGATGAATTTGAAAATCGGAAATCGAGGAGGGCAGGATTTGATGGGATCCCCACATTTAATGCAAACAGTACTTTATGTGGTGAGATGGAGCGTCAACCGCCCTAGGTCAAATCACACGCCACCAAGTTGTCAGTTGCGGAAAAGACGTGTGGGAATAGGGACCGTTTGGGAAGGCAAACCGACACCACTAATGCCAATAATTAGTGCTGTGTGGCAGGCGGATATCTCGGGATTCCCTCAGTACGAGAAGTCATAAAAGACAGAATGGCCTCATTTATTTCGAAAGAGCTTTGGGATATTACCGATCTACCCCAACTATTTGGGGGGAGGAGTTGATAGGGCAACATATACGCCAGACCTGGTTTGGGGTAGCTCTGACTCAGAGTAGTTAGATAAATTAAGGGAGGGCTAGAACAGCTCTGTCTTAGAGAAAGATCTAAATAACCTTCCTAATAACATCAGGAATGTCAGGAAGAGGTGGTTATCGCTCGTGATCCCTCCTGAACTTAGCTATCTTGAAGAGATCACTAAAAACTTGAAGATTATGCCGAACTGAAATTTCGGGGACTGACGTCTAGCCTGGAACATAAAAGGCAAGAAGAGCTGGATAACGACAGGTCTGGTTCCTTGAATTCTGCTGGAATCCCAGAGCTGAGATAATGCGGAATGAAGGAAGACCTGTTTCTCAGACTCCCTAGGGAGAGACAAGTAGGACCACTTGTCAAAATTTGTTGCACAACGCCCCGAGATTCGCGACATGTGCTCCTAAGATCCCGGCTGGGGTTCCCACTAGGAAAAGCTATAAATATCTCAGCCCCAAGGCTGAGAGAGGTATGTCATTCTCTTGAGAATTCTTGTTTTCTTTCTGGAAAACACCTCAAACGCTTACTGACTTAAGCATCGGAGAGGTTTCCAAAGGAAAATCACCTGTGGTCCTTTCTAACTTATGTTTATGGTGCAGATCAGGAGGGTGTTCAAGGTTCCAGGCGTTCTCAACGTTGGTCATTTTTTGGGTTAAAACAGGGACGAACCAAACCCCTCCTTGCGATTATCCATATGGAGTGCCACCCATTGATGATGTGCACGTACAAGAGCAAATGGATAATAACGAAGATGAAGAGCCAATAAATCCACCTCTACTTCATAACGAAGAACCAAGAGAGCCAAACCAAGCAAAAAACGGGGAGCAACAACCGAGGGGCGATCATCAAATCATGATGCAAGAGAACCCTACTTACCAACAACCTCCTCAACGATTTTAGAACCGAGAAGAGGCTCGAGCTTACTACAATCGAGCAAATAGAGAGTTCGAGCATAAAAATGGTGGTCATGGTGGGCCCGAGCCCCAAAATAACCAACGAAACCACCAAAGGCATGAGAACTTCGAACGAGAATGGAACCAAAATCAAAATAGGAGGGAGGGACATCCGTTCAATGCTTGGCAAAGGGAGAACTTTCGGAACGATGGATATGATGATCGTGGAAATTATGAGGAGGAGCGTGATTATGGGTATTACGAAGAGTATGGGGAGGATAGAAATTATGGCGCACGAGCTAACTTCGGAGGAAGGAGAGAGCGTAGATACCCAAATGAACGTCGTCAAGGAGATCTCCTTTTCCCAATGATTGTATCGTACAGCAGTGCAATAATCTTAGGCCCCGAGGTAAGAGTCTATGATTTGAAGGCGAGCAGTGTAAATCAACTTCCTACCTTTCACGGCATACTCAATGAAGATCCATTGAATTTCATTCGAGAATTTTACCTCGTGGTGGGCAGAATCCCGCATCTTGGACTGCATGAGGATCAATTGAGGATGAAATGTTTTCCTACAACTCTGAAGGACAAAGCGAGGCATTGGCTTTTGTCGTTGCAACCCAACTCCCTAACTAATTGGGAGATGGTGTATAAGAAGTATGTGAGTAGGTTCTACTCCGCTCAAACAACTGCTAAATTGCAAAGAGAGATTACAAACTTCGAACAAATGGAGGGAGAATTGTTCTATGAAGCTTGGGAGCGATATAAAGGGCTTTTACAAAAATGTCCACACCACAATAATAGCGCCGATATGGTGAATAATTATTTCCATGAAGGGTTATTTCTGGTCTACAAGCAGCAAGTGGAGGTGAAGGCCGGAGATTTTGGAGAATTGACCGCCACGGAGGCTTGGGACTTATTCGAGCACATGAGCGAAAAATTACAGCAAATGAGTTTCCGACCGAGGATATACAAAGTCCCGACAATCCAAGTCAAGGAGCTAACAAAGCAAGTCGCACTATTAACAAGCAATATGAAGGGGGACGAGGAACCTTCGACACCTCCGCCTAAGATGTGCGAAAAATGTGGGGCAGTGGGTTATGAAATGGATACTTGTAATGTGGTATTTGACGACGAAGAGGAAGGGGAGGTTAATGCCATCCAAAACTATCAACCCAATGATAAGTATGGGAAGAAGTTTACCGGGAAGTATAACTCAAGTTCAAGCTACGTTCCAAAGAGCTCAAACTACATGCCCAATTCCAAATCCTCAGAACCACGACAATTTCCGAATAAGAGCCAAGGAGAACCGAGTGGCCAAAACTCTTATCAAAATAAGGGGCAAGGCAACTATTCTTAATACCCTCCGAAACAATATCAGGCACCACAGCAACAATATCAACAAGCACCAAAACCGCAATACCAACAGGCACAGCAACAACAATTTCAGCAAGTGCCACCACAGCAGCAAATGCCACTCCCGATTAACCTCGACGACGAACTAAGATTGTGGAGTCAACAACTAGAGCACGAGACTCTACGTAATCGAGAGGAAACACTTCGTACAATTGAGGAAGGCAAGCGGACAAGGAAGCAACTGGAGAAACTAGAGATGATGATAGGGCAACTCTCGACTTCTATGGCAAAAACAACGAGTGATCCGGGAAAGCTACCTAGCCAACCCGAGCAATCAATGGCGGTGCATGTGTTGCGAGGAGGGAAGCAAGTAGATAACGGAGTACGGGAAGTTTAGAGGGAAGACTCCAAAGACGAGCAGACAGTGGATACACGAGATGAACAAGAGTCAAGTTCAAATGGTGGAGGAACATTGGGTGAAATTCACAAATCAAGTAATCCATATGTTCCAGGATCATTGAAGGGAACCTTTCAACCGAAACGTGCCGAAGCAGATCAGAAAGACGCAGCCAAGGACCTGACCGATCGGACTACCAAGACAACCAGTCGGACTGGAGTCCAGAAGGTTTTGACCGATCGAACTGAGAAGACAACCGATCGAACTGGAGTCCAGAAAGTTTTATCCGACCACACCAACCCAGAGTCCGATCGGAGTAGAGGACAGGAGGTTTCTACCGAACGGACAAGTAAGACTGATCGGTCGGACAAGAGAGCTGAAGAGGAACAAAGACCACAACGAGCAATAAAGGACGCCATACCGTTTCCCAATCGTCTCAAACCATCAAAATAGAGCAAAAAGTTCATGGAACTTTACAATATGCTAAAGGACGTGAGCATGAACCTCCCACTTTTCGACGTGATTAAAGCTATGTCGGCTTACGTAAAGTTTTTTAAGGAAATTGCGTCTAAGGAGAGGAAAATGGAAGGAAATGAACGAATGATTTTATCCAAGGAAGTGAGCACAATTTTCCACCATACGCTGCCACCGAAGGTAAAGGATCCAGGGAGTTTCTGCATCACGATAACCCTTGGAGATGGGCAAAAAGCGCATGGAATGCTCGACTTAGGGGCGGGGATCAACTTGATGCCCTTTGCCCTGTACAAGCAATTCAACCTTGGTAGTCGAGGACGGATTCAATTGGCTTATCGTTTATTATGATATCCATTGGGAGTGGTCGAGGACGTTCTAGTAGAGGTTGGATCATTGGTAGTCCCTGTGGACTTTGTAATACTGGATGTCGGAGAGGTGGATGCGGCAATCAAGGAGCACACTATTCTATTGGGTAGAACTTTCATGGCAACATCACACACGTTGATCGATGTGGGAAAAGGAAAGATGACACTCTCCGTACTTGGGGAATCAGTGACGTTCTCACTCAAAGATATACAAAATATTCCATCACAAATGATTGGTCCCGATTGCTCTTACCTTGATTCGGTCGACCAATGTGTGAGCGAATTATTTGGTGTTGTACCAGTCGAGAATGATGACGCCGAGGATGACGGTTTTGATTAAAACACGGAGGGGGTGGTCACTCTTCTCGAGATTAATGAGGAACCCATGATCAAGCAAACTATTGGGCCCACCTTGGAGCCCAAGTTGGAACTAAAACCAATTCCAAGCCATCTGAAGTACGTGTTTCTTGAGTCGAACGAGAGGAAGCCCGTAATTATGTTTGCGGAGTTGGCGGAACATGAAGAAAGAGAACTCATCGAGGTTCTTAAAAAGTACAAGCAAGAGATAGGATGGAGTATCGGTGATATCAAGGGGATAAGTCCGGTCACATGCATGCACCGGATCGATCTTGAAGAAGGAGCGAAATCGATACGAGAAGGGAAGCGATGGTTAAACCCTACGCTTAAAGAGGTAGTCAAAAAAGAGATCTTCAAGCTAATCGAATAAGGGATCATATATGCTATCTCCGATAGTGAGTGGGTTAGCCCGGTAGACATTGTTCCGAAGAAAGGGGGCATCACGATAGTGGAAAATGATGTTGGGAATCGGCACGTTGAGCATCAGTRGCATCATCAGGGAGGGGTTCAGAAGGGGGTCTCTCAGTTAGCACATAGAGACGCTCATCAACAGTGAGCACCAATTTCAAATTCCGGATCCAAGCCATAAAGTTTGGGCCAGTGAGTTTATTTTGGTCAAGGATCGAGGCAAGAGGATTCTTAGACATAATTGCTGAGGAATTAGAGAAAGGCAATGATTAGAGTTTTATTCGAAATAATCAATACAATTAATAGTTTGGACTTTTACATATTAATTGTTCTCCCACTAATTTATTCGAATTCCACCACCCTCTAGCAGAATACGAGAAAATATATTTTTCTTTAATGGGCTTTAGGTCCAATGACGCAAATACGACCCCCAGTTAATMTGACCAGCCATGTTTGTTCAAAGGTAGAAACAATTTCAATCACATCAAAATGTGACCCTAAAGATAGATTCCCTCACACTTGATAATGACCTAGGTTAATCCAGCGAATATCAAAATCTTTGTGTGTCAGGTCTGACCTACCAATGTGAGACCTATAAGCTCAACTCTATCAGGTTAACGCAATCCCCAGTTAATCTGACCAATCACGTCAAACCAATAGAATCTCACATACAAATCTCCATCTAATGTCAATTAGATTACAGCTTTTCTCATGACAGCACTCCCCGCTAACACGGCATGCTGCACTGCCATAAGAGGCTATCACATAATCTAACTGTTGGTAGAAGGAAAGAAAAAGAACGACAATTCTTAACCTTTAAGAATGAGGGATTTTTAATTTTATATCTCATCCGAAATTTAGTTATGATTAATTGTTGATTCTTTACAATTTTTCATCATCGAACTTAGTTTCATCCATCCATCATATGAACGATAAACTAAAACGATATAGTTGGTGTTCTATTAATTTCAAATTAATTTAACAATTTAAATTAATAAATTAACCCAGCACCTATTTATCGAATTCAAATTGATTTGAAAGATCGATTATCTTATTGGGCTCTAGTTGATTTTAATTTCATTAAATTATGGATCAACTAATTTTTCTTATAGAGACTCGAGAATAATTAAGTTTTAGGATAAGACTGTCAAACAGTCTGACACGTAAGACTGTCGGACACTCTGACACGTGATTTCCCGTGAAATTCTAAGGCCAACCAATTATTCAGCTATAAGAAATTCCCAATCACAAGATAATATCCAAATCAACAACTCAACAAATTCAACATGCTCTCGAAAGCAAAAAACACATAAGCAATTAATTGATTTAAAAAACCAGTAGCTCTGATACCACTGTTGGGAATCGGTGGTACCGTCGCGCAGCGGAAAATTTTTAAAATTAAATTAATTGAATCGAATTCAATTGACGACGGCCCAATTTTATAATCAATTAATTCAAACAATGTTTTAATTGCTTTTAATAAATAGAAACAATTTGATTTTCGTAAAATCGAATAAGCATGATCGATTTCTATTTAATATATATATAACAATTATATATATAATATATATATATATATATATATATATATATATATATATATTAATATATTAAACATATACATAACAATTATATATATATTAATATATTAATCTATATTATATATATATAATGCATGCTGTTTATATATATATATATATATATGTATATATGATATGTATATATATATATATATAATTAATATATGATTAATATATTAATAT
>BMAC01000026.1:1391680-1410810 GCA_014905375.1 Phtheirospermum japonicum | reverse complement strand
GAGTTCAGTGAACTCATCTTATGAGCACCTACTTATGTATGTCGATGTCCAGACACCGTGACCGATGAGATGCGGTCCGCATACACTAAATACTAGTCTTAATGGGAAAGGCCTGTATCCTCATTATGGCGTAACCCTTTGACTAGGAACAAGTTCGACGAGTTACATTACGTGCTAGATTATCTCACGGTTCTGCTAGACCAATCCACCGTAATAAAGTAACTTCATCAGGACCATACCTATGCAACTAGCAAGGGATAAAAGATATGGAATGTTAATAAGTATAAAAGATATTATTACGAATAAAAACCGATTGTATTACAAGAGAATAGTCAGACCACAGCCACAAGTTGGCTTGTTGGTCACCTATTCTAACAAATGAAAAGGGAGAAATCATCCCAACACGCTTAACCACCGGGTGGCGGATGTGCATTGACTACCGCAAGCTCAATGCAGCGACGAGTAAGGACCATTCCCCACTCCCATTCATAGACCAATTACTCGATAAGCTAGCACGGCATGAGTACTATTGCTTTTTAGACGGTCTTTCCGACTACTACCAAATTGCAATCGCTCCGTAGGATCAGAAAAAGACCACATTCACGTGCCTCTTTGGCACGTTTGCTTACCGAAGAATGCCCTTTGGCTTGTGCAATGCCCTAACAACCTTTCACAGATGCATGATCTCCATTTTCACCGAATTCATCGATGATTTTCTCGAAGTCTTTATGGATGACTTCTCGGTATTTGGCTCTTCATTCTCTCATTGCCTAAAAAACTTAACAAAAGTACTTGAGCGCTGTGTTGAATCTTACTTAACCTTGATTTGGGAGAAGTCGAATTTCATGGTGAAAAGCGGTATTGTATTGGGACATGTGGTGTCGAGCAAGGGGTTGGAAGTTGATAAAGCGAAAACCAACGTCATTGAAACTCTTCCGCCCCCGAAGGATGTTAAAGGAGTTAGGAGATTTTTGGGACATGCGGGCTTTTACAGACGTTTCATTAAAGATTTTTCAAAAATCTGTCGCCCGTTATGTAAGTTTCTTGGGAAGGATGTGCCTTTCGAATTCAATGGTGAGTGTCTTAGTGCCTTCAACGTCTTGAAAGAAAAATTGACACAAGCACTAGTGGTAGTAGCACCGGATTGGTCTCTTCCTTTCGAGATTATGTGTGATGCTTCGAAGGAAGCAGTCGGGGCAGTTTTGGGCCAACGAGTAGATAAATTGCTGAGGGTCGTTTACTATGCTAGCTATATGTTGAATAGCGCCCAACGCAACTACACTACTACAAAACGAGAGCTATTCGCGGTTGTGTTATTATTGGATAAGGTTCGTTCTTACATCGTCGGTTCTAAAGTCATCGTGCACACTGATCATGCAGCACTTCGTCATTTATTCGCCAAAATGCAAAGTAAACCTCGATTGATTCGTTGGTTTCTTCTCTTGCAAGAATTCGACGTCAAAATTAAGGACAAAAAAGGGAGCGAAAATGTAGTTGCTGATCACTTGTCCCGTATGCTAGCGGAAGGAGAGCCAAATAAAGTCGAGTTTGTGGATGATGTGTTCCCTTACGAAAGCGCACATGCCATCGAAGAAATAAACGAACCATGGTATGCTGATTTTGTGAATTTTCTGGCATGTAAAACTATCCCTAACCATCTTTCTTCGCAAGAAAGAAAGAGATTTTTGTTTAAATGCAGAAGTTTCTTTTTGGATGATCCTTATATTTACAAACGCTGCAAAGATGGGCTCTTTCGGAGATGCATACCGGACGAAGAAAAAATTTGTGTGCTAAGATTTTGCCATGATGGGGGAGGACACTTCGGGAGCCATAAAATGGCCTTCAAAGTCCTCCAAGCCAGATTCTACTGGCCCTCACTTTTCGCCGACGCATACAAATATTGTAAACATGCGATAGGTGCCAACGTTTGGGAGCAATAGGGAAAAAGGACGAGATGCCCTTGGTACCCAATCAAGTGATTGAGATCTTTGATATTTGGGGCATCGATTTCATGGGTCCTTTTCCGAGGAGTGGAGAGTACGAGTACATACTCGTAGGAGTCGATTATGTGTCAAGATGTGTGGAAGCAATTCCCACAAGGAGAGCTAACTCCGAGATCGTCCTCAAATTCATCCAGGAGAACATCTTTAGCCGATTCGGAATGCCGAGAGCGATCATAAGCGACGGGGGTAGCCACTTCTGCAATAGGGCCTTTAATCGACTGCTGAGCAAGTACGGGGTGCGTCACAAGGTGGCAACCCCTTATCATCCACAAACCTCGGGGCAAGTAGAGACAAGCAACCGACAAATCAAGGGTATCTTGGAAAAAACCGTAAAACCAAACCATAAGGACTGGGCAGCAAAGCTAATTGATGCACTATGGTCTTACTGTACAGCCTACAAAATGGTGTTGGGCATGATCCCATTTCGGTTGGTTTATGGAAAAGCATGCCACCTTCCCGTTGAATTGGAGCATCGAGCGGAGTGGGCAATTCGGACATTGAACCTTGATTTGGATGAGGCCGGAGGGTATAGGAAGCTTGAGCTAAGCAAACTGGAAGAAATTTGCAACGACTCTTATGAGACAGCGTGGGTGAGTAAGCAGAAAATGAAGGAAGCACATGATAAAAAACTCGTCCCAAAAAGCTTGGAAGTCGGTAAGTTAGCTTTGCTTTTTAACTCTCGCTTCAAATTATTCCCAGGGAAATTGAGATCAAAATGGAGCGGTCCGTTCTTGATTACTGACATAAACGAATATGGAGTCGTGACTTTGCTTGATGAAAAGAGCAACTCCACTTTCCAAGTCAATGGCCATCATGTTAAAATGTATCATGGGGGACCTATCTCGTAGAAAGATCACGAAGTGGTGATACTCAATGATCCCCCTCAAGAAAATTGAAGCACGTACGAGGTATCGTCAAGCATAAGACGTTAAACGTTGCACTTCTTGGGAGGTAACCCAAGCTCTTCTTGTATATTTTTCTACTTTAGTGTATATATTTCTATTTATTCGTTGGGTAGAGTATTTGTCAGGTGCCACTGCAGGTTGAACGAGCGAATTACAAATTTCCAGAACTGACCAGTCGGTGACCTACTGACAACCGGTCGGACGACTCCAAGTGGGGGTGTCCGATCGAACAAGAATTGACACCGATCGGACGGTCCGTACGGAAGACTATTTCAGGAAGGTATTTACCATGCAAGGGAGGCCAAGTGGGTAAGATATCCGAAGTACAACGAACTCAAGGTATAATGGCTGGAACTCGAATTTATTGAATTGTTTGGTGAGTAGAATTACAGGTGTAGTGTTAATTGGAGTCGGGTTGTACGGATTGAAGTTGAACTTGGTTGATTTTCTGGAGGCACTTTAAGTGTTCGACAAAAGGTCTGTGAGAAGTTCGGTTGATTTTTGTAAGACTTTGAATTATCTATGGCATCGTCATCTCGATCAAAACGTGGAAAAACCTCAAGCCGAGTCCTGAGCCACACCCGGGGTGGAATAGCCCCCTTCAACCTAGGACGAATGAGAGATTACACTCTACAAGTCTCTCGTTAAACGGGATGTCTATCATCCTCGTTTCACCAGCCTTGAATTTTGGGAGGAGGAGGCCGACGGAGGAGATAAAACGGCAAAAAAAACTTCTCAAGCGCATCGACGCCCTACAACTAAGGAAGTGGGTCGGGGTCCACCAACATGGGTTTCGAACCCTTATGCTCGAGTTCTTCACGACGTTTCAAACGTTAGTCGATGGGAGCTTCGAGTGTCGATTCCGGAACCAAACATTCCACACATCGATTGGTGACCTCGATGAAATCTTTGAGATCGATAGCGAGAAAAGTCCAAGACCGGGTTTCGAAATCAACGACTGCAACAAGAATGAGTGGTGGGCCAAACTTTCGGGAGCACCACCGGAACCCGGGTGCCGTTTCAACTCGACATCCTTACGATCCAACGCCGTGTATCTTACGTATAAGTTTTTCATGCAAGTGTTCTTGGGCAAAGAGGACGCCACGAGAATTTTGGCCACCGAGTTGAAAGCATTGTGAGTTGCATACCATCGAGGTAACGCAAACATTTACCCACTTTTGATCGCCGTGATCAAAAATGTCCAACAAGTCCGAGACAAGAAAACGGAAAAACTTACCCTTGGAGCCTTCATCACGGTACTCGCTCAACACCACGGTTGCGATCCATATGACGACGACATTATTTACCCGAGTGTGGGGATGATAGTCGATAGCCAAATGAGTAGCGGCCGGAGCATTTCTATTCTGAAATTCATGATGCTCGAAGACAAAAAGCGAACCGAGTTAGTTGAGAATTCCGATATTGACAATACCGACGATGAGGATGAGAACGACGAGGGAAATGGAGCGAACGACGGGGTGCAAAACAGGAATGAAGGGGATGGAGGAGACGGAAACACCAGTTCCGGGGCCTACGCGCACGACGACTATGGAGACGGGGTGTACTTTTCGAACGAGCAGTGGCAGCAGCAGCAAGATTCTCAAGCATGCATGATGGACCAAATGAGGCAATTAAGCCTTCATCAAGAAGAACATGCGCGAGACGCTCGCCAAGACGCCTGGGCCGTGCGTGAGGAAGCTCGAAGGGAGGCTAGTTATTTCCGGAGCACATTGATGACGATGAGCAACAACTGGGCGGAGACCAATCAGCATCTTGCCCGGTTGACCGGAAGTGTCGAGGCGAATCATGGATACCTTGTTCAAATCGACGAGCACCTCTCCCGTCTCGAGCAACGCTATCCAACTCCACCTCCGGACGACATGGACCATTAGGCGGGCCCATGCCCAAGCTGTATCACCACTCTATCCTTCTTTTATCGCTTTCTAGGATATTTGATATTTATTCGGGTTATTGTAACATTATTTCCTTTTATATTTTGCTTGGTGATGACTTTGGTTAACTTGTGGTTTATTCATTTGCATGCGTTGGGTTCTTGACTTATTTCTCAATTCCCTATGATTCACGTTAATATTTTAGCAACCGGGAGTTTGCTTGGTCTTTCAAAAAAAGGGGGGGAGACTGGCAGTCCGATCGGAAAATCAAGGTTAATCGATCGGTCAAAACCTTCTGGAATCCTGACCGATCGGACATTGCACCATTGTCCGTTTCCGGGATTTTAGAGTCTATTCATGCTTAAATTTAACTATTTTTTAGTAACATAGTCACAAATTCGTAACATAACAATGGTCAACCATTTACGTCATATTTTGTTGAATATTTGCCCTTGCTTAATCGTGTTTGTATTGGCATGCCTGTCGAAATCATGTGTTATGTGGTATAAGGTTTAGAGTCTTTTGAGCTTGTTTTAAGTGCAAAGTTTTCAAAAACTACTTATATATATTTAAAACAACACTTTATCGTTACCAATTTTGCAAAACTCTTAAAACTCGATCACCTCATTTTCAAAAGTTTGAGTTAAACCTTGTAAGAAGCCTTGTGTGTTTATCAACATTGCGTGTTGTGATTCGATAAGTGTTTTGAGAAGTCTCTTAATAGTATGAGTACATTGGATTTTGAAAATGATGATAGGCGCATATAAAACCCGATTCCAGCCTTACTCATAAATAAAAACCACTTAAATTCCCAATAAGCCTCCTCGAGCCTTTTATTCCATTTCCTTGATCGCCACGAGCTTTATTGTAGCTCTTATTTCGAGAAAATTTGTTAAATGAGAGTTTTATCCGATCATTGGTTACGACGATCGAAGGGTAAGAATTAGTGGGTTGTATGAAAAAAAAGGGCTTAAAGGGGAAAAATTAAAAGTGCTTAAGTTCATAACGGCACCAAAAAAAATAAAAAATAATAAAATAATAAAAAATAATAATAATAATAAAGCCTATTTATAAGGGGCTAATATTAGGGTTTTGGGGGTTAGAAATAGCCTTATAAATGAAAGGCTAAGAAAATAATGTATATGGTTGTTTGGGAAGGATGAGGAACGAATTATGCTCTATGCTTTAAGTTAAGAATGAGTGAGTGTTCGCAAGTTAGCCACACATCTTTATATATGACATACCTTACCAAAGAGCCTACACTACAACCCTTAAAAGTCCTAATCCGATTCTTGATTGAATGTGCTCACTTATGCGATGAATGAGTCTTTAATCTCCACGAGTCGTTGAATGCATGATTATGTTTATCCGAGCATATACACTTACCTTTTGGAAAACACGAGCGAATGAGTGCACAATTATATATTTCCCTTTTGAGAGGACGCATTCTTTAGATTTCAAGGTGAAACAATAATACGAGTTAGCTTCATGGTTTTCGACAAAAGTGTTTATAATTGCAAAACTAAACTATATGTATAACATGACTCTAAGCTCTTACTATTGTCACTTCTCTTGATTTTGATTCTTTCGTTTGTTCGAGGACGAACAAACCTATTAAGCATGGGGTGGTTGATTCGTACGTTCTTGTTACGAATCTGTACATAATTGAGTCTTATTTTAGTATTTTATTCTCTTTTTCAGGTTAAGAATGAGTTGAATTGCATCGTTTTGCATTTTTCATCTCTTTACTTAATTTTCCGACTTATTGATCAATAATTGGTCCAAACGAGAATAATTCTGTGATTTTCTCATACAGCTAGAGTGTCCGATGGATTCAAAGCATGAAGATTGAAGGAGAGACACTCACAAGTATCCCAAAAAGACATACACCGATCGGACAACTCATGTATCCGATCGGTGCAACTGTTGACGTGCACACCGACCGGGAGATATGGCGCACCGAGGTGGCCCGAGGACAGTAGCTTTCGTCCAATCGGACAACACCTCTGACCGATCGGACAAGAACGTTACGAACGTAGATTTCTGGAAATTTTCAGTTACGAAACGGCTGAAAATGTTTTTAAAACTCTAGAAGCGGCTAGGGTTGAGAACATTCAGCTTGAGAGGCTGAAGAATAGGTGAGAGAACCACAAATACATCAAAAGGTTGAGAGATTTGACACGTCTCTCATACCTCTAGCATAAATCGCACGACACCGTTCGACCCATGATTTACAGCAAGCCGATTCTCGATGCGAAGATTCTGGGTTCGTGACAAGCCCGGGGATTCTATGCATTACATTCAGAGTGCTTTCGTCCATCATCCCTCGTTGAACGTAGTTCGACGACTCATAATTTCTGAACTCGTATTCTTAATCACTCTTAGAGTAGTTTGGTTTGATATTGAACATGAACAATTGATGGTTGGTTAGTTAATGTTTTGATAAATAAATGTTAAGGCTTTGGTGATTTGAAATAATAACTTAGTGTTGTTGGAGTTGACGCTATTATTTTTGGGTTATCGTTCTTGGATGAACTATTGCTTTTGGTTTGAGAATGAAGTTATGAAATGTTTAGTTACATTTGTTTAAACATCTAGTGTTTAAATCTTGTTTCGTATTTGAAATGATTTCATGTGCTATTTGGTGATAGAATAGTTAGTGATTATTGGATGATAATGGTATTTGATTGTTAGTCGTAAACGTCATTTTCAATAGTTAGAATGATGTTTAATAGTTTGCACTAGAATTACAATAGTTGCTTTTCTTATAACTTGTCGAGAGGTTGACACCCTCGAGACAAGAAGTATTCGTTTTGCTAAATTATTGAGATTGAAACAATTACAAAACCCCATTCGACCATGTATTTTTAGATAAAATTGTGATATTAGTATAATAAACATCGTTAAATCCGATTCTCATTCCTCAAGAGATCGACCCGAGTTGACTCATCAGTCTACAAGTGACCCCGTTCTCTTGCGGGCGAACTTAAACCCTTTCAAACGTAGACGCGTATCGGTTAACCGGAATTTAATTTTGAAAAGAACACAAAAGTTCAGCTCAAAATTCTACATTAAAACCAAAAAAATAAGTTAAAAACAAGAAATATAGTCACATTAGTATTAATGGAGCTCGCAACGATTCACGCGCCGTCGTCCTTCCAGTGCGTACGTACAAAAACCTGGTACATATTGGTCGGCGCACCCGTCTCCCGCTCTTGTATCCAAATAAAATTATCAAATAATTAACCTTAAAAATAAACAAATAAATAATATATTATATTTTGAAATTACTTACGATATCATAAGGATAATCGACCGTAGATCTAGACCCCCCCTATGCTTCGACATCCCAGTACCCGGACCAGCAGGCTCGCTCCTCCTGTTCTTGCTGCATTGCTCGAACTTCTTCTTGTTCTCGGGCTTATCCCAGTCAACATTCCAAGTCCTAGTTGAAATGCATGATATATAAGATGATAAAGATTATATGTAATAAATAAAAAATTCTAATTTAATAAGAAAACATATAACAAAATTATTTTCCTCCAGACTTTACGTATGTCGGTAGCTGACCAGCATGAGAATCGTGATACTGCTTATACTCGTTCAGCTGCTTTCCATACTTGTCCTGCATCGTATGGAAAAATGTGTCATGTATCCGCTCTACAGTATACTCGTCTTTGTCCCAATAACAAATCTCCTACAAAATAAAAATAATAATTACAATTCAACTAATACATGATTCTCAAGTTACAGTAAAGATTAATAAATTTGGACATAAAATAATAATTACCTGAAATATCTCCCACCAGAATCGACGAGTCTCCTTAGGGACTGCCTTAAACTGCCGCCCGGTGGGATGGAACTCCTTATCCATAACCTCCCGAAATACATTGGTCGGCCTGACCTCTCTATTATGTAGCCTGTAATTGTGTTTGTGGTCAAAAATATAATTTAATAATAACGATAATTAAAATTTTAAAACTATTAATTTGCTTACTTTTTCCCGGCGATAAAGACATGAACTTCTTTCCATGGTGGGCCCAAATGCCGTCGGGATGTACCCGCATCGGACGGTGTCGATGTCGGTGTATCCGCAGTCGACGCTGAATGATCAATACCAATGCCAACGTAATCGTCATCGAAATCAGTTAAATTATTAGCCGACCCCATATTCGATCAACTTAGGTTGTTGGATCCACGACCTCTCGGCATCTAATAAAATTATTAGATAATACGAGTATTTTACAAAATACAGCGTCTTAGTATATGGATTTTTATTGACTAAAAATTTTGGCAGCATCTCCCTTTAGTTCTCTAAGTATACATATATGACAGTGCACCCGAGAACAAAAGAGAGATACCGAACCAAAATTTTTTATAATCAACAAAAAAAAACATATAGATAAGATAAGCCATAATACAATCACGCTCTCAAACTGTCCAAATAAGTGGATAATTCGGGATTTAGTATCGAATTCTCTATTCGATACTAAATACCAATCGAGTCTAAGGTATATTGTTTGAGTGTGGATAGAAAGATTATATTGTAGATCGAAATTATTTTAAACGCCATTATTGGAGGGACGAAACCTCCCTAGTCGGCGCCGTAAACCATGTCATCATAGACGTATACATCAACCAATAAAATCACATCATGTAAATACATATCACAAAATAACTTATATTTGTAAACCACGTCATCACAGACGTATACATCAACCAATAAAATCACATCATGTAAATAATATCTACAAAATAACTTATATTTTAAACATAACATCCACATACCGATCACCACGGCATTTCAAACCTTAGATGCAAACAATTTAAAACATCTTGAAAACCACCATCATTTTTTAAAATAATTTTGAAAATCGTTATTGGAGGGACGATACCTCCTGGCTGGCGCCGTACACTACGTCATCACCGACGTCTTCCCAAACCAATCACAACATCAATCAATCACAATTAAACCATAACATACATTAAACATAGCCGATCACCACGGCATTTAAAAACCACCATCGCATACACTTTAAAAGATAATTGCATAATTGAACTATTAATGAACATTAACGAACTCTAATTGCATAATCGGAGCCTATTATATAATTATTCCACAACTAAACCCTAATTATATAATTATTCCAAAACTGAACCCTAATTATATAATTATTCCACAATTGAACCCTAATTATATAATTATTCCAAACCCTAATTATATAATTATACCACATTTGAACAATAATTATATAATTATTCCTAAATTGAACCCCAATTATAAATTATTCCTAAATTGAACCCTAATTATAAATTATTCCTAAATTGAACCCTAATTATAAATTATTCCTAAATTGTACCCTAATTATGCGATTATTCCACAATTGAACTCTAATTATATAATTATTCTTAAATCGAACTCTAATTATAAATAATTCTTAAATTGAACCCTAATTATAAATTATTTTTAAATTGAACTCTAATTATATAATTATTCCTAAATTGAACCCTAATTATATAATTATTCTACAATTGAACCCTAATTATAAATTATTTCTAAATTGAACCTTAATTATAAATTATTCCTAAATTGAACCATAATTATATAATTATTCCTAAATTGAACCCAAATTATAAACTAAACCCAAAAACTAACCCCTAATTATATGATTAAACCCTAACTTAATCATAAAATTAACCCTAATTATAGGGCAAACCGGGTAAAGAAGTCAAAATAGTTGTAAATAAAAAATAATTGTAAACGGGCTTACCTTGGCTTGGCTGGCGGTGGTGGGTTGCTGAGGTGGCGGCGGCGAGCGGTAGTTGTGAAGAGAAAGCAGCGAGTGGAGACAGTGGAGGGAAAGCGACGAGTGGCGGCAAGCAAAGAGTGGCGGGGAGTGGCGGATTTCACAGATCTATTTTTCTTTTTCTTTGTCTCGATGCAGAGTGCAGCGGTGGTTGGCCCTACTGCTATTTTATTAAACCGGACCAAGGCCAATATTGCCCTCAGAAAAACCTTCGGCAATACCGAAGGCAGCATACTCCCCTCAGTTTTTCCGAGGGGAAAAAAATACCCTCAGTTTTTTTTTGGATTTTTTATTTAAGTTTAAAAATACCGAGGGGAATATTTCCCCTCGTGATTTCCGAGGGGAGTCTATTTCCCCTCTGTATTTCCGACAGGAAAATCATCCCCTCATTTTTTTAATTAAAAAAATAGAAAATGCATATTTACCGATCAACACTCGATCCTCGTGGTTCCATGACATCGAGACGCACCCCGTGCCACCTTCACAAAATCACGACGCTTCGTGTTTCCAACCGAACAAGTTGATCGATCGATCGTATCTTGGTTGTTGGTTAAATTACACGACACGTATAAAAATACGCACATGCTCGTTGATGTTTTTCAATAAAATTTGGGTGAAAACCACCCCCACGTGCCTAAAATGATAGGATTTGTTTTATTTTTATGATTTTCCTTTATTTTTATTTTTTTATTTTTTTATTTTTTTATTTAATTTTAAAAAGACCGAGGGGAACATTTCCCCTCGGGATTTCCAAGGATAGTCTATTTCCCCTCGGTTTTTCCGAGGGGAGTCTATTTCCCCTCGATTTTTCAATTAAAAAATCAAAAAATAGAAAACGCGTATTTACTTATCAACACTCGATTCTCGTAGTTCCATGACATCGAGATGCACCCCGTGCCACCCCGTTTGTAAAATGATAGGATTTATTTTTATTTTTATTGTTTTTACTAATTTTCTATTTTTTTTATTTTTTCCTCGATTTTTATTTAAAATTGAAAAAAAAATAGAAAACGATTATTTAACGATCAACACCTGATCCTCGTGGTTCCATGATATCGAGACGCACCCCGTGCCGCCTTCACAAAATCATGAGCCTTCGTTGCTTCGCGTTTCCAACCAAACAAGTTGATCGATCGATCATATTTTGGTTGTTGGTGGAATTACATGACACGTGTAAATACGTACATGCTCGTTGATATTTTTCATTCGAAATCGTGTGAAAATCACCCCACGTGCCTCGAATGATAGGGTTTATTTTATTTTAAAAGTTACATTAAGAGAAACCGAATGAAAACTGTTGGAAGAAAAGAAAGAAAGAATCAATTAAGATAAAATCAAGGATCAATCACACAGACAAGAATCAGTCAAGATCCTTAAAATAGTTTACTAATTATTCTATTTCCTTGTACAAATCCCTTTTGATCCTATATAAAGGAGTCTATAATTATTTGTAAAGACACACAAAAAAATGAATACAATTTACTATTACAATGATATACCATGTTTTAACATTGTATCAGAGCAGGTGATGATTCTAGGAACTCAGAACTAGATCATCATCGTTCCAATACCTTCTCGATCGTTTTCCGGTTCTGATCAAGGCATGCCTCTTTTCTTTTTTCCCTGAAAAAATACAAATTCAAAATGTCAAACGATCTACAGACAACCCACACAACCAATACAACCAACACAAACAACACATAATGAATTAACCCTCCAAATTGTGAATCTAGTGCGAAATTCCGACAATGTTACACTCGGATTCAAACTGGATGGGAACAACTACCCACTATGGGCTCGCCTCATGAGAGTTTCCATAGGAAGCAGAGGCAAATCCAGCCATATTACTGGACAACCACCACCACCAAACGAAACAGACCCAACCTATTATCAATGGGAGGAAACAGATTTGTCTGTTTTCTCATGGCTCATACAGAACATGGAAGGGAGATTAGTAACCAATTTTGCTCAACGTCAGACCACCAAGGCCGTGTGGGACAGCCTGGCAATCACATACGGGAGTGGAACAGATCCGTTCCAAATCTACGATTTGGAGGTAAAAGCCAACAAAGTCAATCAAGGTCAACTTACACTGGAGGATTACTGGAACCAATTACAGGTCATATGGTTCACCATCGACCGAAGAGAACCTAACCCTCTCGGCTGATGTGATGAAGGAATCAATAAATATAGATAATTAATCGCAAATCGCCGATTATACCAGTTTCTTCTGGATTAGATACCAACTATGATGGTATCAGGCAAGATATCCTCAAAGAGATACTGATTCCCTCAGTCGAATCAGCATTCTCAAAAGTGAGAAGGGAGGCCGCCCGGCTACAGATTTTGCAATCGTCAACCAACCCCACCGATTCGGACACATCATCGGGAGTAGGAGCCAGATTCGGAGCTTGCAACAACGCACCACGGCCAGAGGGGCGCCAACAGCCAATTAGAGGACCTCAAACTCACTCCGGAAACCCATCATCGCGAGGAAAAGTGGACAAATCAAAGCTTCATTGCACCCACTGTGGAATGTAAAAACATACTAGAGAGACGTGTTTCCAACTCGTAGGATATCCTAACTAGTGGGAAGATAACCAAAAAACCCCACTGGCGAAGGGGAAATTGGCGATTGGAGTGGATAGCCATGAGGTAGCCGTCGCGGCCGTGGCGGTGAGCAGCCCGATGACAGATAGAAGGGGGCGTGCGGCGAATTATAACGAGGGGAGGACAGAATTAGGGTTTAAGCAAAAAGGGAGTGCGGCCGATTATGACGAGGAGAGACAGGAATAGGGTTTGGTGATTTGCCACTAAACCCTTTGCTTTCCTCAAAATTACAATTTAGCCCCTCTTATCCTATTAAAATGCTGAACCAACCCCATGTTTTGCAAAACAAACCTGATTTTTTGCATAATACTAAAACTAACCCTATATTATGTAAAAAAACTCCCTTAAATATTTCCACTACATACCAAGTCAAAAAATTGTGTGATAAAAAAGATAGGGGATGGATTTTTGATTGTGGAGCCACAGATACAATGACTTTTGACAAAACTGATATTCTTGAGTCATCAAAACCATTCCGAACACATGTTCAAACTGCAAGTGGTGAGTTAACCCGAGTGGAAGGGGCCGGAACTATAGAAGTTTCTCCCACTTTACGACTATCAAATTCTCTATATGTTCCATCACTCTCTCATAAGCTAATGTCAATTAGACAGGTCACAAAAGAACTTAACTGTACAATGCTGATGCATCCTTACTTCTGTTTTCTACAGGATATCAGGACGGGGGAGATTATTGGACGTGGCACTGAGCGAAACGGGTTGTATTATGTGGATGAGATAGCTCAACAAGGCAAAGTGATGCTCGCTCATGGAACTACAAACCGAGAAACCTGTCTTTGGCATCGACGGTTGGGGCATCCCTCCACGGGTTATCTTAAGCTTTTATTTCCTAAATTAGTGCAAAATAAGACTTTATCAAGTGAAACTTATGTTTTGGCTAAGAGCCACAGACAATCCTTTAAACCCAATAATACACAAGTTAACTCTATATTTTCTTTGGTACACTCTGATGTTTAGGGTCCCTCACCCATTGTGGGTGGACAAGGTTTTAAATGTTTTTTGCTTTTTATTGATGATTGCACTAGGATTACATGGGTATATTTTTTAAAAAGTAAATCTCAAGTGTTTAAAAAATTCACACATTTCTGTACAATGGTACAAACTCAATTCCAAAAAAATATTCAGACACTTAGATCCTATGGGGGGTGGGGGTGGTGGATTTATCAATAATTCCATGAAATCCTTGTGCCAACAAAAAGGGATAGTCCACCAAACCACTTGTCCCCATACTCCAGAAAAAATGGTGTTGCCGAACGGAGGAATCGAATCCTTCTTGAAATGACTCGTGCCATGATGATTGAGTCTCATGTACCCACATATTTCTGGCCTGAAGAAGTTGCCACCTCTGTCTACCTACTGAATCGCCTTCCTACCAAGACACTCCAACTTAAAACCCCGTTATAGAAATTATCCACCCTCGCCAAAATACCTCTCGCCCTTACACTTCAACCTCGAGTCTTTGGCTGTTCCGTATTTGTTCATATTCCCAAACACGAACGAACCAAACTCTCTCCTTGCGCAATTAAGTGCGTGTTTGTTGGATATGGCATTAACCAAAAAGGATATAGATGCTACAACCCCAAAACTCGCCAAATCTTAACCTCCATACATTGCAATTTTCTTGAAACAGAGTTCTTTTATGCTAACCACCTTAGCAGCCAGGGGAAGAGTGAGAAATAAAGTGAGGTTGGCCTACTAAGTTGGTTGCCAATGCCAGATTCGGAAGTAGATCCAATATAGAAAGTAGATCCAATAGAGAAAGTTAACCTTGCCACTGAGCCAATCTCAAACACTGAAGCATAATCTACAGCTCCGTTGCCAGAACCTATGTCTCCTCTGCCACTGATAACTGAGGTAAGGGTTTCGGAACTTACCTCTATTTCTGAATCATCTAACAATCTTTTTCCAGCGATTGAACTGGAAGAGAATACAATAGATGGTGATACTGGTCGATATGTGTTACCACCAAGGAGTAATCGAGGTATTCCTCCCAAATGATATACCCCTGAGAAAACCGCAAGGAGAACTCATGCACTCTATTGAAAATTACGCCAAAGGAAATCTAACCAAAATCGCTACAGCCTATGAAGCAGGTTTATATGAAGGAGATCCCACAAACAGTAGAATGGGCCCGCAAGTTCGAACATTGGAATAACGTTATGAAAAAGGAGATGGATGTGTTAGCCTGGAATCATACATGGGAGAAATTCCAGTTACCAGAAGAAAAAAAGTTGGTAGGATGCGGATGGGTGTTCACAATTAACGAAAACCAGATGGATCTATTGAACGATACAAAGCTCGGCTAGTTGCAAAAGGATACACACAAACATATAGATTATGCAGAAACCTTCTCACCGGTGGCAAAGATGAACATTGTTAGAGTTCTACTCTCCATTGCCGTCAACAAAGATTGGATACTCCATCAGTTTGATGTTACAAATGCGTTTCTTCATGGGGAATTAAAAGGAGAGGTTTACATGGAGGCACCCCAGGGCTTCTCAGATGAGTTTGAAGATGGCGAGGTTTGCAAATTAATGAAAACCTTATATGGACTTAAACAGTCCCCGAGGGCTTGATTTGGGAGATTCTCCACAGCTATGAAGAAGTATGGGTATCAACAGAGAAATTCAGATCACAACCTATTTCTAAAGAAACGAGGTAAACTAATTACCTGTTTGATTATTTATGTTGAAGATATGATCATAACAGGTGACGACTCAGAAGAGATCAAGAAGTTGAAAGAGAACCTATTTAAAGAGTTTGAGATGAAGGATTTGGGGAATTTAAAGTACTTTCTCGGGATCGAAGTACTCAGATCAAAAGGGGGAATTTTCATCAACCAGAAGAAGTATACTCTATACCTTCTAGTTGAGACAAGAATGCTAGACTGCAAATCCGCAGATACGCCCATCGATGTAAATCATGAGCTACGAATTGTGGAGGGGACAAAACTAGTAGATTGAGGGAGATATCAGCGACTTGTAGGAAAACTGATTTATCTTTCTCATACCCGACCAGATATTGTCTACGATGTTGGTATTGTAAGTCAGTTTATGCACCGACCTCAAACTGATCACTTAGAAGCTACGCTAAGAATTATAAGATATCTAAAGGAACCTTTGGATATGGATTGTTGTTTAAGAGAACTGGACATCTGGAGATACTAGCCTACACAGATGCGGACTGGGCTGGAAATCTAATAGATAGAAGATCTACAGCTGGATACTTTACCTTTGTTGGAGGCAACCTTGTCTCTTGGAGAAGCAAAAAATAAAAGGTAGTGGCCCTCTCAAGTACCGAAGCAGAGTTTAGAGGAATCAAAAGTGGTTTAACTGAGACTCTTTGGTTAAGAAAACTATTGATGGAATTAAATCTCCATTCATCAAAAACATGCCAAATGTTTTGTGACAACTAAGCAGCCATCAGTATCTCACAAAATCCAGTGCAACATGACAGAACGAAACACGTCGAGGTGGAATCGTGGCGCTACTATTTGTGCAATCAGAAGATCAGCTCGCTAACATTTTGACTAAGGCCATAAATTTCAAAGGTTTTGCAGAAGTTCTCGGCAAGTTGAGTATCAGTAATCCCGCCACTTAACTTGAGGGTGTTGGAAGAAAGAAATAAAGAATCAATTAAGATAAAATCAATGATCAATCACATGGACAAAAATTAGTCAAGATCCTTAAAATAGTTTACTAATTATTCTATTTTCTTGTACGAAACCCTTTTGATCCTATATAAAAGAGTCTGTAATTATTTGTACACACAAAAATGAATATAATTTAATATTACAATAATATACCATATTTTAACAAAAACAAGTATATGTATACGCTAACCCAAGGAAAAATCAACTAATATGTATATTTATTGGTCTTAACCAAAAGCAAATAGTTAACATGACTCACTTTATCCCAGAGCAGTTGTTTCTCTCTGCTCTTTCTACAGCATTAACTGCCTCCCGTTCGGCTAAAGACATAAAAATACTCCAAGTCAATATTTGTGAAGCTGAGCAACAAACTTAAATTAACTTTACTTAAGCAAATGAACCGATCTCATCATAATTTGTTTGTTTATAGAGCTTTTACATAAGAACTACTAACTTGTTAAGGTTTCTATTATTATAAGTTACTTACATGTTGTCATAGTTATCACAATAGTTTGTCAAAATACTGAGTTGGCATATTTCCAAAAATATTTTGAGAAACTTTTTTGTCTTTTGAGATTGTTTTAGCTGTAAAGGCTGTATAGAAGCACTACAATAAAATTGTCAAATTCCAATGGAAAATATTCGTTGGAATTCAATACAAATTTCCGTTGGATGCCAAATTCCAACAAAGTTTTCAACGGCCATTAGAATTTGCGTTGGAATTCATTCTAAAGATTGACAATTCCAACGATAATTAACCAATGAAACTTCCATTGGAATCTGTTTTCTGTAGAAATGCCGTTGGAATTTGGTGATTTCGACGGCAAGTTTTCCAACGACTTATTATATCCGTTGGAAATTTTGTTGGAATTAGGCATTTAAACGGAATTTATATTGAATTCCATAGATATTTTCCGTTGGAATTTGATAGTTTTGTCGTAGTGAAGTGAAATAAAAAAGGACAAAATGAAAAAAAAAATGAGAAAACAATATATATATATATATATATATATATATTTGACAATTAAGATTCGCTTACCTATTTTTGATGATTGTAGCAATCCATCTCGATACCTGGTAGATGATGGGTATATGGTCGCATCTACTTAAGACGTCAAATATGGGCATAAGAAGAAGAAATATTCGTTTGACAGGATCCTCTTGTATTGGAGGGAGATATTCAAGTTATATTTGCCCTTTCAGTTGGGAATGTGATGGCAGTAATGTTGAAAATATCTTGCCTCAGATTTACCGGTTGCAACATATTTTTGTTTGAAGCATACCATAGAACAATCTGTTAAAAGTTACATTAAGAGCAAAATGCACTTACTGCTTGTATTTTTTTATTTTTTTTTTTGCCTAAAATGTATCAGTAATGTGCTGGTATTATAATTCTCCTTATTATTTGTATATTTCATTTTGGGGATGTATATTACATGAATTGTTGTTTTGGCAGTCATGAATTTTATAGAAACGAGGTAGCAATTTCACAAAATTATGATTAAACACGCACGCTTACCTTTATCTTGGAATTTAAAGATTAATTCCATGCCTTTCGCGCTAACCTTGAAGTGTATCCGTGGTTAAGAGAACGAGCATAACAGACTGGCATCTCTTACACGAATAGTATTTCAATTTACCAGGGCACATTATTATTTAGAAGCAATCCAATGGAAAATACTTTAGTGGAAAAATACACCATCTCGCCTAAAGGCATAAACTTCATAATGAAAGAGTGATTGGTGTTTTTCAGCTTTTTAAGTTGAACACAACATAGTTTAGAGATTCGTTAATGCAGGACAAACGGCAAAAGACACGTATATTTTAATTCCACTAAGTAATGAATAGTAAAATCTGGTTGTAAAGAATGTTATCACTCATCAGTTGTTATTTTTTCATCTAAAATCAGGCCAAAATGCAGAATTAGTCCACTAACTTAGGGCTGTTGGGGATTTTAGTCCACCGAATACACGGTTGGCGATTTTAGTCCACTAATTTAAAAGAAATCGCACATTTAGTCCATTTCTAACCTGAAATTTGAATTTTGGCCGGAAATTGGATTTTGACCCAATTTTTTGGGATTTTGACCGGCCAACATGGGACGTCAGCACATATGTGACATGTTGGCCGGTCCAAAATCCCCAAAAATTGGGGTCAAAATCCAATTTCCGGCCAAAATTCGAAATTTCAGGTAAGAAATGAACTAAATGTGCGATTTCTTTTAAATTAGTGGACTAAAAT
>BMAC01000026.1:1323293-1391655 GCA_014905375.1 Phtheirospermum japonicum | reverse complement strand
AGTGGCGATTTTAGTCCACTAATTTAAAAGAAATCTCACATTTAGTTCATTTCTTACCTGAATTTCGAATTTTGCCCAAAAATTGGATTTTGACCCGATTTTTGGGGATTTTGACTAGCCAACATGCTACATATATGTTGACTTAATTTTTATTTTAATTATAAAAATTAATAATGCCACGTGGGTATTTATTAAAACAAAAATAATAAAATAAAGTAAAAAAAATAAAACAAAGAATCCGCTCGTGAGTGCTCAAACCGAAAATCTCGACTAAATCGGCTTCTTCTAGGGATAAGAAACTTTGTCGTTCGGTTTTTTTCTCACCGCCGTCGTTGTCGGATTTTACCGCGAGATTTCTTCTCCGTCCGGCTGAGATGCTAATCCGATTCTTATTGGCAAAAATGTGAGGTTTGACGACGGATATTAACTGATAGCTTCCGGCGTGAGGTTTGATTGCGTTCATACCTTTTTTTTTTAATTTGTTTTTCTGAATTCGAATGATTAGGAGGTTTATCTCGGGTTCGTGTGCGTGTGGTTCAAAATTGAAATGCCAACTTTAGCTTAAAAAGTACAGAGATGATGTCTCCCAAGTCTTCTTAGTTTTTTTTCGCCACCCGTCCCATGTTGGCCGGTCAAAATCCCCAAAAATTGGGTCAAAATCCAATTTCCGGCCAAAATTCAAATTTCAGGTCAGAAATGGACTAAACGTGCGATTTCTTTTAAATTAGTGGACTAAAATCGCCACCCATGTATTCGGTGGACTAAAATCCCCAACTGCCCAAAATTAGTGGACTAATTCTACATTTGGGCCTCTAAAATCATATTGACATAAAGGCAAATACAATCAATATCTAAGATGGTCCATTCTCTCAAAAACAAAACTCAACAAAACAGAGATTTGCTGAACATAGAAAGATATCAACTAGCAAGGAAAGAGATCTTGGATGATATGGAATCTGTGGAGAAATACTTGCACGCACGCACTCTCACATAGGATCGCCAAGCAAGAAATGTCATAAAATATTTATACAAAAACAAAAACCTGACAACTTTAACCAAAGATTAACAGTCTGATCCTTTTACGTCCAGAGTTAATTAATATAAGAGAAGCTGAACAGAAAAACAACCAAAGATAACATAGCCATTAATATATTGACACCATTGGGAAAAAATGTCACTCGGGGTGTCTCATCTTTATGACTCCACACATGAACAACGCTCGAGTGCTCATGGCATTTGCTCTCAAGCTTATCATCAAGACGTGCCCATACAAACAAAAATAACCTTAAACAAATATTCAAATAAAGTTCTTTTAGAATATACTATAGAAAAACAAAATTAGCAGATTCGAGTGCAGAATACACAATTGTATATCATAAAACCTTGAAAAAGAAATATTAATTTGTTATTTACTGAAGATAATTCAGAATCCACTTAATTTTCCTGAAGCTTTATCTCGGTGGTAGATTTTTTTCAGTTTAGCAACGTGCAGGGTCAATTAGGACAGGCGTGTCAGATCCACGTTGTCAGAGCTTCATCGCCATATCTCTGATTTCTTTAATCGACAGCGCTGCCCCACAGTTGCACAGCCGCCGAGGTGGATCCATCAGCTTCCTAGGGGTTTTCACGCTCCATGGATCCGAGTCAATGACTTTCTGAGACTTCTGATCCAACAGAGAGGTGAATGGAGCTGCTTCTTGGATTTGAACAAAGACGATGATGGTTTGTAGGCATCCATAGCTGCACGACACAACGGATGTGAAAATGGATGGATCGGAGGAGAGAAGGTTTGAGACATGGATGAATCAGAGAAGAGATGAACACAAATTTCATTCAAGCATACAACTAAAGTTTTATTACATTCTAGTTTCTAAATAATTTGATATACTAGAATGTCTTTACAAAGTATATTCTAAATAATTGAATATACTAGAACGTATTTATAATATATGTTCTAAATAAGTTAATATACCAATTTAAAATATACGTTTGAGATACTGAATGAATATACCATAACGTCTTTTTAAAGGCTTTCTAGATATGTACAGTCCCAAATTATTTAGAATGTATATTGTAAAAGTTGTTCTATTATATGATTTTATTATTATTATTATTATGAAAATACCACAGTTGACATTTTAGAACGTAGTCATTTGAGGCATTCTAAAATATCTGTTTTAGAATGTTTTTTTCTTTGTACTAGTGTGAATTTGTTTACTTATTAGTATCATTAATTTTTTATATAAATATAAACCTTAAATTTAATTAAATTTGATAGGTCACCTATGTACAGATTCACTTTTTCACGTAATATTGTCACTTTTTAGTTATAATTATAATAGTATCATTTTTTCAATTGAACTTTACAAATTAATCAAAAGTGACACTTTTGCTCTAACTAATAGCAATTTACAATAAATTAAGTATTTAACTAAAAGATAATAGAGTCATATTTTCCTGTAATACTGTCATTTTTTTCTCTAAGAGTTTTATTTTACATTTTAAATTTAAAAAAAAAAACCTCTGTTTTAACAAGCATAGTTTATTGCCTCAATAGTGTTAATTTTCATCTTATATAAAAATTATCAATTTCTTAATAGTGTTACTCTCTTAAATGTATCGTGTTACTCTCTTAAATGTATCGATTTACAATTTGCATCTTAAATTATTATATAGTGGTTTCATATATACAATTTTTAATGTAATATATATACAAGTGACACTTTTATAAGAGTAGTAGTAGTAAGGGGAAAAGTGAATTTGTTACATACAAATCTTTGTCAACTCTTTTTTATTATTTTTATAAAAGGAATTAATTGAAAATGGAGATTCCTCCTCCATGTCCTATGTACCCCAAATTCAAAAAAAGTAATAATAATGTTCAGGGGAATATATGATGATGCTAGACGTGCTTATACGGTTCGAACCGCCAGTTCAGTTTCGACAGAAATTTCGAATTGGAACCGAACCGTAAAACCAACCGGTTTCTGCCGGTTTGCAAACCACCGGTTCACGGTTCGATTTGACCGATTTGGCCGGGGTTTATTTTCCTTGTTAAACATTAAAAATTCATATATTTTTTTCTATGTTTATTTGTTTTTTATTTTATTAAAAATATATAATTAAATAAGTGAGAAAATAGAAATAAATAAGAATTTGACTTAATTCAAAACCATTAAAAAGAAATTAAACTTGAACTACCATTTAAAATATTTAAAATTAAAATAAGAGGTTTTAATTAGAATATCTGAGATTTTTGAAGTTAAAATTTTTTTTATCTTTTGTTATTATATATTTTTCAAAATGTATGAGGTCAAATAAGAAAATAGAACTAATACTTGAGTTTATTTAAAAATAATATGAAATTGAACCATTTAAAATATTTGAAGTTAAAATCAAAAAAAAAAAAACTATTAGAAGAATTTTGAAATTTTGAAGTTAGTGAGAAAATGGAACTAATACTTTGAGATTTTAAATTTATTAAAAAATGTGAAATTGAAAATTTTAATATATTTGAAGTTAAAACTAATACTTTGTAATTTTGAATATATTTAAAAAATGTGAAATTGAACCATTTAAAATATTTGAAGTTAGAATCAATATATATATATATATATATATAAAAGAAGAATTTTGAAATTTTGAAGTTATTGAGAAAATAGAACTAATACTTTGAAATTTTAAATTTATTAAAAAAATATGACATTGAACCATTTAATATATTTGAAGTTAAAATTAAAAAAAAAAATCATATTAGAGGAATTTTGGGATTTTGAAGTTAAGTGAGAAAATAGAATAATATTTTTAATAAATTCAAAAATAAATTAAAAAGAAATTGGACTTGAACTATTTCAAATATTTGAAGTTAAGATTTGAAATTTTAATTTCAAATAATTGAAGATAGTTGCCTACGTATCCCTTACCTTGGGAATCAAAGTTCACGTAGTTCTCACTTACCTACTTACCTTAGGAATCGGAAGCGGTAGTGCGGGGGTATCATACTCATCCATTTACCGACTCAATACTAGACCCCGTATCATAATACGTCTCGCTCTCTTCATTTTCACTAAGAACGTTTTTTTTATTTTCATCGATCGGCGTTAACCTAATCATGCAACAACATTTGATACTCGAGATTGTCAGGTCTAAGTTTGGATCTCCGCTCGTCCAGCATATACCCCTCCTTCACTGAATGCTTGTTCGATTGAAACGGTTGATACGGGAACAGTCAATATCTCCCTCGCAATCATGTTAATAAAGGGATAAAGTGATTTCCTCGATGCCCACCAATTCAAAATATCAAACTCGTTGTCGACTTCATTTTCCCCCAACGTTACATATTCAAAAGTCGTTGTTAGATAAACTTCAAGTTCTCAATAAGGGTTAGAACCGAATGAGTAACTCGAATGCCCCATTCGTGATTTTTTTCTTTTTTTTTTGTTTCAAAAAATTCTGAAATTCCTCAATTTCATCTTCGTCGTCACCACTTCTACTAGGATTACCACTTCTAGTAGAAGTTTATCGCCCACAAGTACTTATAGGAAGAGGACCATCAAGATTTATACTATATTCTTTAAATATATCAAATAAAAACTTTTTCACATTTAGAATAATATTTTCAAGAAGGATATTCAAACTCTTCAAACGGCAATAAAGTATCATAATAACTGTTAAGATAAAATTCTAAACCACTTTCTCTATTATTAGGATATAATAATGTGGCAACTAGAAATATATTTAGAATTTAATAAAAATACTTCAACCATTTTCGTTTCATAGAAACAACACGTTCTTTCAATCCTTCATTTTTCATGCACTCCCTAAAGATGAATGCAATTTTAACACAATATTCAACAACAATGTGAGAAGTGGGATAATAAACACCGGATAATAAATTAGTAACATCATTAAACACCTTTAAAAGTTTTTTCAAATAATTACATGTATACCATTGGTTTGTATATAACATAATTTCCCTTTCTTGTTGGCCAAAAATGAACACAAAACCTCTCTATAAGAATATGTATCTTTCAATAATTTATATGTAGAGTTCCAACGATTAGGCACATCAGTTGAAAAAAAATCCTTGAAGCCCGTTTTTCTTACAAAATCTCACCCATTTTTGTTGCAAAGATCTATTTCTATGAATACACGTGACCACCGCTTTAATGGGAGAAAGTTTATTTTTCAAAACATTCAAACCATCTTGAGCACACAAATTCAAAAATGGCATATGCATCTAATATGAAAAGATAAGCCACCAAAAGATGATTTACAAATACTAATAAGCCTTATTAACACTCGTCGTATTAGAAGTTGTATTGTCAAATGAAATAGAAAATATTTTTTCAACTAGACCATACTCTTGACAAATCAAACGAATTAATTGACAAATATTATGTGCATTGTGAGGAGGTTTAAAATCTCTACATGCAAGCAAATATTTTTGTAAAGTACATGAATTATGAACCAATGACATGTAACACTCATGTAAGAGTTTCGATCCCAATTATCACTCCAAACATCCGAGCAAATTGAAACTTTGTTTAGTAAACTAGCAAATTCATTACATAAGTTTAAGTTATATTCACCAACAACTTTTTTAATATTACGAGTAAGGTAGAGCGTGAGACTCGCGTACTCGAGTGATTAAAAGAAAGTTGAGTGAGCTTTTCATATAAATCATCATTGGCAAAGTTAAAAGGAAGAGATCTAGAAGAAGCAAATTTTGCTAATTCCTTTCTATGAGTAGCGTCGGAATATGTAAATAAAGAAGAGGAGTTCGTACTTACCTGATCTCCTTGTAGTTGCGTTTGCGTCTTATTGATATCGACTTTGTCGGGGTGTTTGTTGTTGAGATGGTTGCGCATATTCACATATCCTCCTCCTTCTAAGAATTGGTAAGATGATGGACAATAGTTGCAAGTGACACGGTACGTCCTTTTTTTTGTTTTTTGCCATCTTCCGGAGGTGGCTCATTTGCGGGTGGTGGGATCTTGATTTTTTTTAAAATGTTCTTGAAAATGTCAGATTTTAACTCCATTGTTGCCTGAGAATGAGTTTATCGGGTTGGGTTTCTTGGAGGCAAAGCATCGTGCTCCACCTCCTCTTGATCGGGTATAGGCATTTCTTCACCGGCAAAGGCGACGGCGACTCGATAAGTTCGATCAATGTCGGTATCACTCCAATCTTTATCAATACCGATAGGATTGGGATTATAACCACCGGCCGAAGGAGTGTTGCCTTGTGATAAGCCGAAGGAATAGACATTGGCGTCGTCATCGAGTGCTATACTCTTCCCCTTATTGGCTCGACGAGAACGAGAAGAACCTCCACGGCTTGCCATTTTTTTATATAAGATTAATACAAAAAAATAAGAAAGAGTAGTAGTAGGCTAAAGTATTAGAATTATAAATTTCGGATTATAACTAGAAAATAAGAAATATATTTGGAACTATAACACTAAATTTAATTAAGTTTAGGATTAGGAAGGCTTGATAATTGAAAGAACTTAGTAAATCACTGAATTTGCAAAGATGGACAATGTACAATAGAGAGATTATAGAGATGATAGATTGGTATGAGAGAAATGAGTTGAGAGTGAGTGGTATTTAAACGAGTGGAAAAATCAAAAAGAAAATAGGCGGGATGTTTTGCATGTAATTGTTATGTTTTTCCTTCTATTTTTAGTTAGAGTTTTATGTTGATTTTAGTAGTTTTTAATATAATTTTATTAAGTTTTTATGCGGTTTTTCTTGTTTTGTTGTTTTTCACTTGACTTGTTAATTTTACGTTTAATTGGGTTAAATGGTTTCGATTAATTGGGATTTTGGTGTAATTTTAGATTTTTATTTTTAAAAATTCCTATTTTTATAGGTAAAGGCATTGAAGGCAAAAAGTACTAGCCAATGCAAGCCAAACTCCAAACCAAAAGAGGCTCAAAAATGCCCAAACATTCTGGAATACTAGCCAACTCGCGCCACAACTCGCCAAGGTAGCTGCCAGCGTTCGGCGTTTGCCAAAATACTCCCCAAAACTCACGCCAAACTGTCCACACTGGGTGGCGCTGCCCACACCGGGCTACCCAGTGTCCGAGCAGCGACTGGCAGGCCTGCCCACACCCTGCGCACAGCGCCCGCCCACACCCACGCGCAGCGCCCGCAAGCTGCCGACAGCACCTGCTGAGACCTGCCGCAGCCGCGCGCAGCGCCCGTCCACACAGCGCCCGACACTTGCCACACTCCTCGCCAAGCGCTTGCCAAGACTCTCGCCAGGCGCTTTCTAGGACTCTCGCCAGGCGCTTGCCAGGACTCAAGCCAGCGCTCGCCCAGCCTCACGCCCCCTGCCCACAAGCCAGCGCGCAGCCTGCCGGCCACCTGCGCCCAGCAGCGCCCAGGCTCAGCCATGGCCAAGCCACATCGAGCCATGGTCGAGCCATCTCGAGCCAAAATGTGCCAAAAAGCTAGCCAAGGGTCTAGGAAGGTGCCTTCGGGTCAAACTTGGTCAAAATATGGATTTTCAAGCCTTAAAGGCTATTTTGGCCCATTTAAACCCAATTAAATGTAATATAAATAAGAGACTTCTTTCATTTTGCAAAGACACTTCTCATTTTCTCCCATCCCAAGCATGGGTTTGGGATTAAGAAATCCTCTCTCTAGTTTTTAAGATCTAATTTCTCTCTCTTAGGTTTTAGATTGGATCTCAAGCTTTTATGTAATTTCTTTTCCTAGATTAGATTTAATTTAAGCACCTCCTTGGGCTTGTAAGCCTAAGAAGAATCCAAATACTCATTTGGATTGTTACTTTTGATGCAATTTAATTCAAGCTTGCTACTCTTTCCTTTAATTCAAGTAAGTTTCCTTTCAATATCATATTTTATGCTTTAATTTCATGTTTTATGCTTTAATTCCATGCTTGTTCTTCATTTTATGCTTTTTGTCTTAGCACCTTGAGTTCATGATGAAACATATGAACTGGCTATGGAATCTAGATGAGTGACACATCTAGATCATAGATCGGCTCTTGGATCGTCTTGATTTTGAGATTTTGCTATGCTTTATTTGCAATTTTATTTTTATGCATAGTTTTAGGTTAAATCTTAGATCTACTCTTTGTTGCTTGTTATTTTCCTTAAAGTTTTGAACTTTCTAGTCAACTTTCCTTTCTCTTTACAACAATGCTTTCAGTTTTTGCTAATTTTCATTATTTAGGATTTTATGCATAGTTGTACCTTGTGCATGCATGCTTGTACATGGTGAAACAATGCTTGTTTTTACTTGTTTTCATTAATTGCTTGCATTTTCATGTTAAGGCATCCGACGAGGCATTCTACCCACTTGCATTTCAATTCCTAGGATAGTTTAGCTATTTTAATTGCTTTATTTTCATTCTCTTTCCATTTTTCAAGCTTGAAACACATTGAAACTTACAATTAAATCAATCTCCGATAATACCAAGTCAAATGAACCTTAAATATCTTAAAACCACAAAAACTCTACAAACACGGGAGAACGGCCGGTGTTGGACCAAACCGTCTGGTTTCGGTTCAAACCGACAGTTTGATCAATGGGCATTTCATCTCGACCGTTGATCATCAAAGGTCACTTGATCTTGACCGTTGATTTCAAACTAGACGTTGACCACGCCCAATGGATGCATTTTGACCGGTTGAAACCACAGGTTTGAATCGACCAATTCTTTTTTTTCTCAAACCGACGGTTTACGGTTGGAAAAAAAGGTGGTACCAAAACTGGACCGCCTTAACGGCGGTTCCGCTTCAAACCGTGGGCAATGGTTTTCCCAACCGTTGACCGCCAGTTTGAACCGGCGATTTGGTCGGTTCGCCCGAACCGGTGGGCACGTCTAGGTGATGCTTAACATATGCACAGTTTACATAGTTAAATATAGAGAAAAGTAATACTTTATATGGCAAATTAAAAAAAATCGTAAAATTTAGAGAATTTAGTTTTTTCCCTACTAAATATGTACGCATTGTAACACGTCCTTTTGGGGGTGCATAGAATTCTTTTGTGGTACGGTACCAGCGAGAACCGATTTTTGGAAAAAAATTCATATTTATATTATATGTGTATATTAATTTAGCTTATCTGTATTTTGATGTTTTCTACACATTATGTAAGCTCCATACTATTAAAATATGACATAACAAGTACTAAAATTTTAATATGAATAATATAATAAACTATTAAATTTGGCCATGACAAAGATTGTTGACAATAAATCTATTGCTTAAATGACAACTTTAATATATATTAATTTATAAAATGGTTGCGTGCATATTACAATTTACACATATGTTTAATTATTAATCAACTAATAATATCAAATTAAAAATATTAGAATACTTTATCAATATACTAAATAAATAAGTAGATGAATTTAATTCACTAGGAATTACTTTATATTAATTACTTATTGAAAGTCGGTTGTCATTATATTAATCTGATAAATTAATTTAATTAGGGTTTCTTTATTTCTTTTTGAGAAATATTTTTATAAATTATATATGCCAGATTTTTTATATATATCTTTTTTTCGTATGTCAATTTCTGAATTTTTTCTCGACCTATCATGTACTGTCATGTTCTATTAAAATTGAATATTCGTCCTGAATCGTCCTGAATGTTTGATACGATTTAAGATGAAAATTTGATATCTACTATTCGGTGTTGGAGATTTAGTACTAAAAACTGCTAACATCAATACAATTTTTAAGATTTATAATTTTCCAAACCATTAAACTCATACATGGTTCTCAAAAAATCCCCACATGAAGAGGACTTGGCATTATCATCCCTAGTATTGTGGTTAAGAGGAATGATGCTAAAAATAAGGGAAACCGTAAAAAACTCTTATTTTGGGTTGAATGACAAAATCATCTTCCATTGGGTTTGCAATTCACTTCTTTTCACTTCCAACATCTAATATACTTTTTATTTTCCATTTTTAGTCCTTCGGAGAAAAGAAAGAAAAAATGTCGATGGCGAGTCTTCTTCAATTTTTTATTTAAAGAAAAAAAGAAGGAAAGAAAGAAAGAGAATTCTCCTTTATTTTCTATATCTTAGCATCTTATATTTTGCTTGGTGAAAGCAGGGTCGTTTATAATTCAATTGTGCTTTTTGAATCATTTTGAAAAATAAATTGCTTCTTTGGCTCTCAATTTTCTATAGCATATTACAGTTGGTGTACAGTATAAAAGATTTCGAATAACAATAATTGTAGAAAGAGAGTAATAGCAATACAAGAAAATTAAAAATATTATGCAACCAATACATACACAAACTGAAAATATACGAAATAGATAGCGATCGAGTGGCTAAGACTTGTGAAATTATTAAAAGTACTTTATTCACTTATATATCCCTAGGTCCTGCCAAGAAACGAACTAGAAATATAGGTCGTGTTTGGTAAATAGCGGATTGAGCCAAAATTAGAGGATTTGACTCAATTGATAGGATTGACCAATCAAATTCTCTAATTGATATGTTTGGTAAACAGATGTTACAATTAATTTTTTGGGTCCAAAAATCTAATTTTAAAAAAACTCCATATATGAGCTTTTTGAGAATAACAGTTTTAAAAATAAATTGACATGACAATTTTGTCCTCAAATCACCAAAAAAGAATTATTAATTTACATGCAAAATTATTTACAATTAAATAATAGTAATAATTATCCAAATTAAATTTAATATATTAAAATTTTACGACTCAAGAAATTTTTATAAATAATAATTTTTAAATAATAATTATTTTTTTCTTTAGAAATTACTTTAATTATTCAATTATTATAAATTTATGTTATTAATAAAGAAATACTCAATAATAAATTGTGTGAATACCTTTTTTAGTCATTTTACCCGATCAAACAGCTATCAGCTCTCAAATATTTACCAAACACTTTTATACAAACTGCTAATACAATCAGCTAGTCAAATCAGCTAATGCAATCAGCTATCCGCTAACAGCTAATGCAATCAGCTATCTTCTAATTGCTAATTGCCAAACAGAGCCATAAAAAAATAAAATACATGTTTTAATATGGTTCATTTTATTAATTATTAGGGTTAGAAAAAAATTAAAAAATCATATAAAAAAAATAATACATATTTTAACAGGTTCACTCTTCATTATTATGGTATAGAAACAAATTGAAAACAATATAAAAACACATGTAAAACATGTTTTGACAGGTTCAGTCTTCCCATTATTAGGATATAGAAATAAATTGGAAACAAGCTGAAAATAATATAGAAACACATGTGTTTTGAAACAAAATAAAAATAACATAGAAACACGTGTGTTTTGACATGGTTCTCTTTTCTATTTATTAGGATAGAAAAACAAATTGGAATAAACTGAAAATCATATAAAAACACATGTTTTTGAATGAGTCATTTCCTTAATTATTAAAATATAGAATAAATTGAAAATAAATTAAAAATTATATAAGAATTAATTTTTCTCAATTTTTGGGTATAAAAATTAATTGAATCCAATGAGAAACTATGTAAACCAAAAGTAATTCTGAAAAAAAAAAAAAACAAATAAGTATTTTTGGGGAGAAAATGTAAATTTTACGTATTATTAGAATTTTAAAAAATAAAAATATATTTTTTTCAAAATAATGTGTTGTTTTTACCCTTATCCCAAAAAATAACATAATGTTCAACGGCTGTCAGTTTAAACAAGTTATAAAGCCACAATATCTTAACCATACAATGTTTTGGGCTCGATCCTTAATTTGGCTCAGGAGTCAGGACCAATAACTGTAGTAACTAGCTCATCAACGCTTGCGGGGTCGGCTAGGATCAACAGATGCTTTAGCAATAGCCCATATCACGTGTTTGTTGAGACGTAAAAGTCGAGTCTTTCAATTCACCCGGTCTACTTATTATTCTGTTCTTTGGTACTCATTTTAAGTTTATGGTAATACGATCGGTTTATTATTTGTTTTATTGGGTCCAAATCTATTCTAACTCACCAAGCCTCGTGCTTTTTCTTATTTTTTAACGTGTGATATTACGAAGGAGATTGTAGAAGTGGAAAAAATCAAACTCTTGACCCAAGTTGTAAGAATCGTCTTGGATGCCATTAGACACAGATCTTGGCGATAACCAAAAATTCAACAAACCCAAATCCGTCCCCACATAAATTTCAAAATCAAACTACCCATTCCTTTCAAATCTTCACAATACATTGTTTATAATATTGTTATGCAATCCTTAATTAGCGGACGTAGAAATTCAGTCAAAAGAAATTGATTCAATGTATTTCAGTTAAGTAAACAAAATCTCGACTTTGCATGAACCATGTAGGTCAACAAATTTCCAAGCACCAACTTGTCGTAGAAAATCAAGAAAACATAAAACTAAGTCTACAACGAATGATCTTGTGGACCATATTAGGTTTCTAACAACTAAAAATAAATTATAACCCGGGTTCAGCCTAATTACACAAAATCCCAATTTATCTCTTACAAATGCAAATAGCCTCGTTAAATATTACAAATACTCCCTACCCGGTAAATTTAAAAGGTAACTGGATTTTTTGTAATTAGGCTAAGCATCATGGATTAATTCCGTAACTATCCTTTAAAAAACAATAAATATCAAAAATTATAACGTTGAATCAAGGTGACCCAATTTCACCCACATTCGGAGTCGCGGTCACATTCGAACCCGGCGACCCGGTCCCACCGTACAGGCTATGGCCCGTATTAAAACTCCTAACCTCCTCCACCATCCTCACCACCTCCGCGATCCTCGGCCTCTGCTCCGGCATCCTGGCCACGCAGCTCAGCCCTATCTGCAGCATCGCCACCATCTCCTCCTCAATGTTAGGGTACCTCAACAGCTCGACATCGAACACCTCGCCCGTCCACTCCTCGCGGACCACCGAGTTGACCCATCTCACCAGGTGGACGACCTCCTCGCCGCCGCCCGAGGCGTGGACAGCCGACTTTCCGGTGAGGAGCTCGAGCAGGATGACCCCGAAGCTGTAGACGTCCGACGGCTGGGAGACCTTGCGGGTGTCCGTGACTTCGGGGGCGCGGTAGCCCGTGGCGCGGACCGCCGGCGGGGAGATGGGGGTCATTACCGCCGTTAGGCCGAGGTCGGCGACGGAGCCGTAGAGGTGGGGGTTGAGGAACACGTTTGAGGACTTTATGTTCCCGTGGACGAGCTTCCCGCCGGATTGGGAGTGGATGTGGGCGATGCCGCGTGCCGCCCCGATCGCGATCTTTAGTCGAGTTTCCCAGTCTAGGGGACCTGGGTTTTCGCCTCGTTTTGCCTGCTGAGATGGTGAATTACATCAGATTTCCAAATCACCGAACCTCGAAATAGAAATTTCCAAATCGGAGGAAAATTCACCTCGGCCAAAAAACCGGGCCGAGACATTATATCAAAATTATAAATTCAAAAAAAAAAAAAGTGTTCCTAGGCGTCGGCACCCTGATTTGTGCCTAGCAATTTTTGCAACCTTGCTTGCTTTTTAATTGGTGTACAAGAAAATAATTCATCTAAAGTACTAGCACTAGCAACATCAAAGTAACCTTTGTTTCTATAGGAACAGGCAAGCAAAACAATATACTATAAATAATAATAATAATAATAATAATAATAATAATAATAATAATAAAATAATTTGGAAAAAAAAAAAGTTTTGACCATACCATGAAGCAATGCCGACACACTTCCGTGATAATAGTAATCATACACGACGAGCTTTTCATCCTTCGAATAGTAATAAGCCCTCAACGGAGCCACGTTCTCGTGCCTTATCTTCCCAACAATCTCCATCTGCTGCTCGAAATCCCTTTTCCCGACAACAACTTCCTTCAACCTCTTCACCACAACCGTCGTCGCGTCCTCCAAAGCCGCCTTATACGTAGTTCCGAAACTACCCTTCCCTAGCACCTCGGCCGAAGCCCTCAGCAAATCCTCGAGGTCGAACACCACGTTACACCCCTCGAAAAACGTTATCTTCCCGTTCGCGCCCTGATACTCGGACGCCATGCTCCTCGTTGAATTCTCCTTCTTCTGAGATGCGGTCGACAACGCATCGTCTTTTTTCTTTCTATTGTTAGCAACTACTAATAACAGCACGATCGAGACGAACACCGTCGAGCAACTACCGATCGAGATTCCGAGAATGGCCGATTCGCTGAATTTCGAGGAATGCTTCTTTTTTTGTGCGTCCGTGGGAGAAGGGACGGGTAAGGACAGGTTTGGCGAAGAGATATTATTATTACCCGAAAAGGACGAAATGGGAAATCTAGAAAGAGATTGAGGGATGAGGCCGGTGAGATTATTATTGGTTAGATTTAATATTTGAAGGCTAGAGATGTTGAGATCGGGTATTTTCCCGGAAAACGAGTTATTGGAGAAATTCAGAGATGTTAAATGAGTCAAATTCGAGATCGAAGATGGGATGCTACCATTAAAATCGTTATTCGACAGGTCCAATATCGAGAGATTTTTCCAAATTGAAAAATCTAACGGCAATGGGCCGTGAAAATTATTGAACTGGAGATAAAGATCGGTCAAATTACGAAGCTTTAGAAAATCAGATGGGAAAGGGCCGCTAATACCGTTGGATCTCAGGCACAGGATCCGAAGGCCCGATAAGCGGCTGAGAGTGTTGGTTGGGATATCGCCTTTGAATCCGATAGCAGGCAATCGAACGGCTATGATTCTTGATTTATCATGATTGCAAGTAACGCCGGTCCAGTTATTACAAGCAGAAGCTCGTTCGTCCCAATTAAGGCTTCGCAAATGGGAAATGCGAGCGATGAAATCGAGCAAAGCCCGTTTGTCCTCGACGGGCTCAGCTATGGCTAGTGAATAAAGCAAGCCATAAACTGAAATTGCTGTGAGGATTAATTTGATCCCCATTTTTTTTACTGTTGAGTCTGTTTAGTCAAATCCTGATAAGCCCTCAAACAGTGAGTACGCTAACTCTCAGCCATCACTATAAGCCAAAAGAACAAGAATTAAAGAAAGAAAATGGAATACTGATTTCACACTTATTTATTTTTATTTTTTGAATATTCTAAACAATGTTAGGTCAACAACCAAACAGACACAATAGTATAGCTTTCAATAAAATAAAACAAAATTAAGCAGCCATTCTTTCTTCCCACCTTCACTGACTAGATCACCTGTTCATTTTTTTCAACTTTCTTCTTAACTATTAGCCTCGTGATAAAATAAAATAAAATAAAATAATTTCTAGGTTTTTAAAAACTTCAAAAAAAAAATGTTCACCATTTTTTGTAAATTCAATGATTTAAATAAATCCAAAACACCCAGAAAAACAAAATCAGCTAAAAAACAATCACTTACCTCTAATTCAAAGATCAAAGAAGTGTCAGCCTCGCCAGATACCCACCCAGCAATCAAGAAAAATTTCTGGAGAGAGTTAAAAACAAATACAGTTACAGAATTCCAAAAACAAAAATAAAAAAGATTATAAACATAAAAAAAAAAAAAAAAAAGCAGCTTGCATTATAATAACCAAATTAAGGAAACACAAACACAAGATTCCAAACAACTCACCGGTTGGTTGGTGGTAGTGATGAATATTTGGAAAGGCCAAAAGGGTTTGATTTCTTGCTTGAGGAAGCGGAAATGATTGGGTAAGGGGGTGAAGGGGACAGAGAATAATAAATGATTGAAAGTGGGATTTTTATTTTATTTTTAATTTTTCAGAAAGCAGAGAAAGAGAGAGAGAGAGTGGTGGGTTTTTTGTTTGTTTATAAATTTTGCAAGTGCTTTAATGGCGCGGGAACAGGGGAAACTACACGTGCTGTAGCGTAATCTGTAAACATTAAATTACATTTAATGGGCTGGGTCAGCCCGATTCCATTGAACCATAACGAAATCGGGTTGGTTGCGCAACCCGGTTCAGTAGGTCTTTTTACATATATTTTTGTTACTACGAGACTATCGAGCCAAGACCCAAGCCTTAAGTCATATGGGGTGTTCAAATTTTAAATATAATCAATTTATATTATTTTTACATAATTTCACACTTATCTCTTCTATGCCATTATTATTATATTTAGAGATTTATATTTTATTTAATATAATATTATTCACTTTTCAAATATAATTTGATATCAAATACATAAAAAAAAAAATACACTATCAACCACTTTTTATACATGATTTGATATTTACAATAAATTAGAAAAAAGAAAAAATTGAATCATACAATAAACAAATAAGACATGAGAATCCTTAATATTAACAAAATTGGATACTCAAAATTGTAAATGCTATAATTGAGAATACTAACCATATGGTCCAAACTGCCCCTTTGGGCAAAAGTATTTAATTCAGGTAATAAAAATTGTGTTGTGAGGTAAGACTTAATAATAGTATTAAACTTGGATTATATTAATTTAAGCGTTACTTCAGGGTAAATATTTTTGTTAATGTTTGCTATCTGAGTTATAATGTTATGAATGAAGTAATTAAATAGTTTGTATTTAATCACCTTAAAATTTACAGTATTACGTTCCTTGGATTAGTGTGAATATGCGGATATGGATTGGATAAAGTGGGGTTATAAATAGTTAAGTCACGTAAATGAAAGGCGTCGGGATAATCGGCGGCGGCCAACCCCTCCAACAACATTTTTTTTTCAATTACTTTAATATTGTGTGTGCAAGTACGGATTTTTCTTATAAAATATTAAAACTTGAAATTTTGTTGCCCCCTAAAAAAAGAAAATTCTTTTTCCAATCCATTTGGCTAAATTTTGTTTTTAAGTTAATAGTTTTTTATATTTTTTTTCAATTTTATTGGTACTTATTTAAAGAATCAAAACAATATTATTTTTAAGATAATTATGAATAAATGGGAAAGTTTTTAATTGGCTATGGATATTATTCATTAATGTTTTTCAGAACTTTTTATATTTTGAAAGTTACAAGTGAATCAAAAAAATCTCTTTTTATTTAATGAAACTTTTAAAAACTTTTTAAATTAAAATTGTTTAAAAGTCTCAAAGTATACAATTATAACTTTTTTAAAAGTCCAAATAAATCTTGCTATATTCAAGTTTATGAAGAGTTTATGAAATCTACTAAATTAAAAACTTTTTTATACAAATTGTGAAGAAAAAGTCATTGGAAAACCTTACAAAAAAGTTGTAAGATTGTGTGAGGCTCTCAAATTATTATTCAAAATGTTCATTTCTTATCCATTTATAAGGTACAACATTTTTATCAATATCTTGTAATTCTTCTATATTAATTTATCTATTTTTTTCTTTTATTTTATATGTGTGTTTTTATATTTCTCTCTTTTTCATGTTCACATTGTATTTACTCATCAGCTATTTGACAATTTCACAATTTTATATTTATTTAAATTTAATAGAAAACAATATGAGAAATATGTATGGAGTTTTGATGATATGTTCATGAAATTTTGGTTCATTTCTTTGTTGTATATTATGAACTTAATTTTTTTTATTTGACTGTAACTTGATTATGAATATTTTGAAAATTGGTGTGCATTTAACTATCTGAGTTTATCTGAACATGTCAATGACAGTAAAGAAAGAAAAAAAAGAATGCATTGTACCTCAAGTGGTATCACTAACCCTTTATAAGGGTGTTGATATGGGTTCGAACCCTATACCTCTCAAGTTATTTGAAATTTATCTTCTACTTTCTAACTATTTGACTCAACTTATTAAAAAAAAAAAACTATTGCAACAAATAAATTTGGAGCAGTGCTATTTATCTTCTACTCTTGACTTATTATATATATTTTATTTGAGTTATTTTATAATATTATACATTTATTAATCTATTTGTTACCCTAATAAATATTATTGATATAGAATTATAACTCGTGATTTTGTGCTTTCATAAGTATATTCTAGTTGAGATTTTTACCATACACTTTCAATTAAAAAAGTATAAAAAAGTAAGATTTCTTAAATTACATGATAAAAGTTTACGTAAGTCTTGAAAGATTTCTTAATTTACATGATAAAAGTTTACATGTGTCTTGAAAAATCTATAACGAAAATCCTCCATCACAAAAGTCATTAAAATCTCAAAAAATTACCAAAAAATCACTCACTTAAAAAAAAATAGTTTTAAAGTATTTAAAAGTTTGAATTAAATACAACCCTGAATAAAAAATGAAGTAAAAAACACCTATATACCTCATTGTCAAAGAAAAATAAGCTTCCCTCCTCAGTATTCAAATTTTGGCTATGTCCCTGCATAACATTGAGGCAATATATTACAGTGTGAAATATAAAATGGAACATAAGATTGTGCTTCTTCATAGGAATGGAACAGCTAAACTCTATTTTCTTCTTGTTAATATTTGGGCACATAATGAAATGTCACCTGACATGTATAACAAACGATTCACAAGGGACAAAGAAAGTTAATTGAGTGCCAAAGACAAGTAATAAGAAGACTGGTAATAATTTAAGTAACTTGCTCTTTATTTCATGTTAATTCAGTTCTTGAAATATGCAGCCACGCTCTCATCATTTCCCGGTCAATGTCTAAAGTCCATTCATATATGTACAACAAATATAATAATAAGAAGATGAAGAGAGAAAAAAGAAAAAGAAAGTCCTTGCATGTATACCTACGTAATTATCTTATTATTAGCATATGAATCGCTTGGATAATGATGTTTCTTTTTTAATTATAAAGAAAACATCTGTTTACTCGGATTTCCAACTAAGTAGCACTCAGTGCTCTACACCGTCTGGCGGCATTTTGGCGTGTATAAAATACCCTCAATATTTTTTGGATGGTTGTAAAATTATATAAATAATAATTATAGGAGGTGCCTTTTACTTCTTAATAAGTTTTTAAATAAGCAATTTAATTTCAATTATCGATAGAAATTTGAATTTTCACTGAAATTTGTCATGAGAACGTTATCCTTTAATTTTGAGATTTTGAAAATTCTAGTGAAATTAACTAATTTTTGACTTTTTGAGGGTATTAAGATGCAAAATACTCTCATTGTATTAGTGGTGATAGTAAGACAGTACGAATAACTACAGACCCCTTCTGGAGGGACACGGCCCAAATAACTAAAATTCTGCGGTTTGGGCTACTAACCAGGGCCTCCAATGAATGCGGGGTGGCAAAAATGAATAAAAAATTTATAAAATTAAAATAAAGTTTACTTTATCAATGTGAAGTTATTTTAAATTGAAAAGAAAATGATATTTAAATTGTAAAAATGAAAAAAATTCTGATTTTTTCAAAATTAAGAATTATTTTAAATATAATATATATATATATATATATATATATATATATATATATAGGATTAGGTTTAAATGAAAACCATGTCCTTATATGTGAACCTATGGTCAATTATGGGTTTTAGATCTGATTAAATGGATGGATCAGATTTTTTGTGTATTTACTTATTTGATTAAAAGCATTAGGATTGTATAATAAAAACACTGGTTCGCAGGTTCGCAAATAAGGACATGGTTCTCATTTGAACCAACCCCTATATATATATATATATATATATATATATATATATATAATTTTAAAAAAATCCAAAAAACTTTTTTTATAAATTCTGAAATTGTAAAGAAAATACCTTATTTTAAATCTATTTCCAACTAGTTAAGAATAATCTTGTCGAATATTAGAGAGCGACCTGATAACTTTAGGTATGTTGGAGAAATGAATTTAGTAAAGTTATATATGGTAACTTTGGCCAAATATTTCAAATGTATACGGGTCGTAAAATGAACTTTAAATACTTAATCTACGTTTGGAGTAGATTATCGTGGTATATTTACTTTCACAAATCCATGTTTAGGTGAGTAAAAAATCAATAATCAAAGTGGACATTTGGATATTGTTGTGTAAATATTTAGAAGGTAAAGAGGGTGTGGAATTTTTCTAAGCAAAGAGAAAATTTCTGATACATGAATGATATTAATTATTTGTGGAAATTGAACCACTAAAGGTGATGGACTGCAGACTATTTATTTCTTGAGTTTAAATTAGTTTGGACCTAGAAAGCTTCCAAGCCTTTTTTGTTGAATAAGACGAAGGAAATTGATTTGTATAGGAATCATAATTCCTATGATTCCCTATCTTATCTAAAGGTTCCATCAAGCCTATAAATCAACTCTTACATAGTGTTAAAACATATATATAATACATCAAAATATGTTTTTAAGCACACATACATACATATCATAATTTTACCTGCCTCACGCATCATATAGTCTGCAGTTAGGATTTTGCTCAGTTGTCCGGCCGAATCTCGTTCGCTAGGGTGACCAGATTGATTGCTCCTTACGGTACCATTGTCGTTGTATGTTGGGAGATTTGTTGTCATAGATCCGTGAGCATGTGTACGGGGCAATAAGAATCTTAAAGAAAGTGTTCCCTCGCCTCGACAATTTTCCATTTTGTTATATTCGTGTTTCTATTTAATTTTAATAGATCTATTAGTTCAAATTATTCCCCGTTATTATCCTAATTTTATTGTTGTATCCAAATAATCTTATGATTCTTATCTGTAATTTGAACTAATGGATAGCACTTCTACTTTGAATAACTCGACGCTGCCTGCTTCGACTAACGCGATTGCACCCGCTCTCACAAACGAGCTCTTCTATGCCCTCGTCTGGATCTAGCTCAATCTTTTCTCGACCTTTCACTAGTGTACCAAGTACTTCTGCACCTCATACTTTCTCATCTGGATCTGGATCTATCCTCTTTGATTCTGCAATACCTGCTTCTGTTGCGCCCATGCAGAACGTAATGAAATTTTAATGGAAGTAATTTCAAAACCTGTCAGCAAAAGATGGCATTTTGCTTAACCAAATTGAACTTGTCTTGGCACTTAACCCAGGTTGCACCTATTGTGACTGAAAATATTACGAGATCGTCGAGTCGCCCTTGATGTGTGGACACAAGGGGACTATCTCAGCAGGCATTATATCCTGAATGGATTAGATAATACGTTTCATGGGGTGTACAATTCAATCAAAAGTACTGATAAGGAACTCTAAGTTTCCTTGGAAAATATAAGTACAAGATCGATGACGCTGGCACTAAAAAGACTATTGTCGGTCGGTTTTCTGGAGTCTGTCATGGTAGACTTTAAGATTGTGATGAGTCAAATCCATGAGTTGCAAATGATATTGCAAAGCATACAATCTGAGAGTATGCATATCCGTGCAAATTTCCAAGTGGCTGTTATCGTTGAAAAGCTACCACCGAGTTGGAGAGATTTCAAGAACTATTTGAAATATAAACAAAAGAAAATGACTTTTGAGAATTTGATTATCAAATTGCGTGTATAAGAAGGCAATCGACAGTCTACTATAAATTATGGAAAGACCTCAATGATGGAGGCAAAGACTCACTTGGATGAGGCTGGTTTTGGGAAGAAACGAAAACATCAAGGCCATGGGAAAGGCAAGACGAATCAGAAGAAGGCCAAGAAATTTGAAGGCAACTATCACAATTATGGAAAGCTTGGGCATGTGAAAAGAGATTGGCAAAAACCACTGAAAGAGACTCGGGATGCTGCTAACGTCGTTACTAAAGGTATGTCTGACTTGGGTCTTTATGCGGTATTGATGGAAGTTAATCTCGTAGATAATCAAAGAGAGTAGTTCATCTATACTGGATCCACTTGTCATATGTGTTCTGATTAGGATGCATTTTCCTACTATACCCCAATTACAGGAAGGAACCTCCATATGGGAAACTCCTCTATTGTTGAAGTTGCTGGAATTGGGAATGTGCTACTGAAGATGACATCCGGTCTAGAGCTGACTTTGAAGGAAGTGATGCATATCCTGGATATTAGGAAAAATCTTATTTTTGGGTCCCTACTTTTCTAACATGGGTTTGAACTAGTTTTTGAGTCTAGCCTGTTTGTGCTTATTAAGAGTAAAAAGTTCCTTGCAAAGAAGTGACTGTTCAAGTTGAATATAATGGCCAAATTCCCAGTTATTAATAATGTTATTGCTTCTTCTTATATCATTGAGTCTTATGATTCGTGGTATGTTAGACTTGGATACGTTAACATGAAATCAATAAAGAAATTTGGTAAATATGAATTTACTAAATAAGGTGAAATTTGACTCAAAACACAAGTGTGAGATTTGTGTTGAAGCAAGAATGTTGAGAACGCCTTTTCATTTGGTGGAAAGAAGTTCTGCACATCTAGAGTTAATTCACGCTGATATTTGTGATATGAAACTTGTGCAAACTAAAGAGGGTAAAAAGTATTTCATTACTTTCATCGATGATTGCACAAGATATTGTTATATTTATTTGTTAAAAGGCAAAGATGAAATAATTGATACTTTCAAAACTTTCAAGAATGAAATTGAAAATCAATTGAACACTCAAATTAAAGCAATTCAAAGTGATCGAGGTGGAGAGTATGTTTCACCATTTGAAGAGTTGTGTGCTGAACATGGCATAATTCATCAAATAACTGCTTAGTATTCACCTCAATCGAATGACGTCACTGAACACAAGAATCAAACCTGAAAGAAATGATGAACACTATGTTAATCACACTACTGCAGAACAGGGCATTTACGGCGGGTTTTTTTTTAGCTTTTAACGGCGGTTTTTGAACCGCCATTGAATCAAGCGCCGTTGAAAGTCCCAATTTTTTACGGCGGTTCCTGAATCGCCTTGGAAAGTGCATTATTCATGGCGGTTGTATAGAACCGCCGTTGTTTATTATAAATTTAAAAGAAAATGCGACCGAGTTCCGGCAATGTCCAGGCGATTCGAGCAAGTTCCGGTGTTAAGCCCAGGCGAGTTCTGGCGTTAAGTCTAGGTAAGTCCAACAGATTCCGGTGTTAAGTCTAGACGAGTTCCGGCAATGTCCAGCAGTTTCCGGTGACGTCTAATGGTTCGCGACCTCCAGCATCTTCCTCGTCCAGCAGGTTCCGGCGACGTCCAGCATCCTCTCGTCTTGCCCAGTTTGAAAACTACAGGTTCCGGCGACGTCCAATGGATCTTCGCGATCTCCGGTATCTTCTTCGTCCAGCAGGTTCCGGCGACATCCATGCCCCTTCGCGAGCTCCGGCAACGTCCAATGGCAGCTGGCGATCTCCGGACGGCGACGTCCAATGGCAGCAGGTTTCGACATTAATGTCCAAGATGAAGATGAAGATCATGCATGAAGGATATGATGAAGATGAAGGGGGCAAGAAGGTGGTACACGGATTGATGACGTGGCACCTCTAGATCGTCGGATGAGACACAGATCAATGGCCCAAGATTTTTGCTTGATAAGGACGAGGATCGGTGACATTGCAGCTTCCTATTCTACGGCGGTTCTAATAAAACCTCCGTAAAATGTCATCTTATTCACGGCGGTTCTATAGAACCGACGTTAAATCTAACAAAATAATTAATGTACGAACTAATTAACGACGGTTTTTAAAAGAACCGCCGTGAATACTTGTTAATTCACGGCGCTTTCTTAAAAACCGCCATTAATTTAGTTCAATTTTAACGGCGGTTTTCATAAAACCGACATAAAATGTATGATTCTACGGCGGTTTTATGAAAACCGCCGTTAAATGACCGATTTAACGGCGGTTTTTCCAGAACCACCGTGGATGAGGCGCCTTTGTATCTACTTTCTGCAGTAGTGTCAGTTCAGGGTTACTTTCGAATATGTGTGGGGAGGCGATCATTTTTGATAATTATATTTTAAATAAGGTACCTCACAAGGGAAAGGAAAAGACATCATACGAGTTATGAAAAGGTAAAGCTTCTGCTTATAGTTACCTCAAAGCGTGGAGTGCTTGGCTAAGGTAAGAGTCCTAGAGCCGAAGAAAGTAAAGATAGGACCTACAATAGTCGATAGTATTTTCATTGGATATGTACATACTGCGTATAGGTTCTAGTACACAAGTCTGATATATTTGATGTGACTAAAGGAACAACCATTAAATTAAGGAATGCAATATTCTTTGAATACATTTATCCTTGTAAAGGAAATGATGATGGTTCTAACAAGAGATCTCGTGATGCTGAAGATGAAGTAACACCCTTTGCAGTTCACGATACATCAAAAGATGGTGATGATGATCAACCAAGGCACAGTAAAAAGGTATGACTGCTAAAATGTTTGTTCCGAATTTCATGATCAATTTGTTAGATAATGAACCCCGTACCCTTCAAAAAGCTTTGTTTAGTCCTGATGCTCATATGTGGAAGGAAGGCATCAATGCCGAGATTAATTAATTATGCAGAATCAAACATGGGAGTTAGTTGATCATTCCCATGGTAATAAGCCCCTATAATGTAAGTGGTTCTAAGGAGAACGTATAAAGCTGATGGCTCGATTGATAATTATAAAGTTAGGTTGGTAGTCAAAGTCTTTAAACAAATAAAAGGACACGACTTCTTTGATAATTATTCACCTATAACGAGAATTACTTCTATTAGGGTGGTTTTGGTGATCTTTGCACTGCACAATGATTAGCACGGATTTGTCTTGATTTTAGTAGGTATTTTAGTTTATTTTTCTTATTGTTTTTGGTATAAGTTGGATAGTTTATGCTTATTTTCGTATTTTTGTACTTCCAACTTGTTTTACCATAATTTGAGCTAAATTGATGCAAATAAGTGATTATTTGTGGTTTCTCACTTTATAGCTAAGCAACCGGAAGAGCTCAGCACGTTAGAGATGAATTATGATGATCGAGACTCAAAGATCGAGCTTTCCGGTGAAGAAGTAGTAAGAAATTGAAGCTGGCACCCTTTCTAGAAGGGTGATGCTGCTGGAACCGTTGTCATTGAAGCTAACAGTACGGTCACTCCAACCGATAGCTGTTACCGCTAACCCTTAACGGTTACTGACAACTGATGTTAACGATCAGAGTGCAGAATTCAAGAGCTAACGGTAACTTTCTATAACGGTTACCTTATAACCGTTGTCGTCAGCCTGAAATGCAAAATAAAAATAGTTAACGGTTACTGCTAACCGTTACTATAACAGTTAGCTGTAACCGTTAACGGGGCCCAAATCCGGCAGAAACAAGCTTGCGGCCCAAGTTACGAAAATCTTATAAATACCACCCTCTAATCTGAATTCCAGCATTCTTGTAACCCTAAAAACTTACCAAAAACATATTCCTAGGGTTTAGGTCGGATTAAAACACCAAAAACGCAGAGATCGAAGAGGAGAACAAAGATTCGACGAAGATGAGTTCCGGAGCCCGTTCGACGCCGTTCGACCATTTCTTATCTGATTTGCAGCGTTTCTCTTCGGAATAGCCGAAGTACTTTCAGTTCCAGTAGCTATAGCGAGTAATCTTAACCTTTTAATTATTTTTCTTAGTTTTAATTATTCGTTTTCAAGTTTCGATAATAGTTAATTTATGTTCGTTTCGTTTGGATTCGCTGAACAGATTTAGTCATTTAATCATAGTTTATATTCTGTTATTCATGCTATTCGTTGGATGTTTGATGCTCTGATTGGTTGAAGTTCATTCATGCTTTGAATATTCATAGTTAACTGTTAGTTAACCGTTATAAGATTTTGTTAACCATTACAGTTAACCGTTAGTTAAACAGTTAGCAGTAACAGTTAACTGTTAAAAATTATAACCGTTAGCAATTAAACTAGTTAGTTAATTTGTTAGTTTCAGTTTGCTGAATCTGAATTGTTTCCTTAGTTATTAATCAGTTTTAATTATTATTTTAAATCATTAATTAGTTAATTAATTTAGGTTTAGTTAATTAAAATTTAGAATTTAAATTAGTTAATCTTTAGTTTGATTTTCAGTTAGTTAATTAGCTTAAATAACTTAGTTAATTTAGTTGATAATTTAGAATAAGTAACTTAGTCTAAAATTTAGTTAATCTAGCTTTTTAAATTAGTAGTTGTTAACCGAAAATTCAAAACAAAACTCCAATTTGTATGAATTATATGTTTAATTACGATTGAGAAAAACATCCAAGAAACCAAACAGTTGTCCTCGAGAGAATCGACTTGAGTCAACTTACCACCCTACAAGCGTCCTCGTACTCTTGCGAGCAAGTTTGAGAGTTTTAAATTAAAAATATATATTTGGAGTGCACAAAAGCTCGGTTCAAAATTTTGGCACCGTTGTCGGGGACAACGAGTAGGAATTAAGGAAGTTTTTTATTTTATTTTCTTGTTAAGTTATTATTTTCTTTTTACTTTTGCACTTGGATTGGGTTTTTGCCACTTGGTACGTTGATTTGTTGTTAAGTATATGCAAGGTAGACGATCACTTCAACGCGATCTTGCACCATTCATTGACAACATCCATCGTTCAAACCCACCGAGACCAAGACCCTCTTTCATTCCTGAGAACGATTCTTCAGCAGCAACTGATTTTATTTGCGACCAAGTCCCGACACAATGTTGGGAGCACATTCGATTCGAAACGGTGATTCGCCACCAAGATCACCTCCACGCCCGATTCGAAATGGGTATGGGATTGAGCCAATCGTTTTGCAAGGACAACCACAACCCCGAGCCTATTGGGCTAATTATCAGCAAAACGTGGACAATGCAAGACAAGATGCAGGGAGAAACGAAGGAGTTAACCAGCAGCACAACGTAATCGATCACCAAACCAACATGGCAAATATGAGGCAAAACGAAGAGATGAACAATAATGTCATGCGTCAACACAACATCGAGAACGTGGCATTTAAGAATGAGGATCTTCTGCAGCGCAACGCATATGCTAACAATCAGAGGCACGTAAACGCTTGGTTGGCAAATCAAGATCATGGGTACGAACAAGACAATTTTGAAGGGCGATATGAGCGCGACAACGATTACGGAAGAAATACTTATGACAACCGCTATGAAAGAGCTCAGCACTGAGTTAGAGAACCAAGGGAAGATTGAGCACCTAGACAGCGCGATTTGGCGCGTCCAAAGGTCGTACCTTTTAGGTCCGCTATTGTTCTTGGACCAACCGCAAGGGAAGTGGAGATCAAACCGCACCAACTAAATTTACTCCCGACTTTCCACGGAGGTGCCCATGAAGACCCCTTGGCATTTTTGAACTATTTTGTTGATGAGGTTGGAAGATTTGTGGTTCATGGCCTCAACCAAGAGGAGGTGCAAATGATTTGCTTCCCGTATAGCATGAAGGACAAGGCGAAGTCATGGCTACTATCCCTAGATATTGGTTCATTGACTGATTGGGATATGATAAGCGAGAAATTCTTAAATCAATACTATTCAGCCCAAACTACGGGGCATCTTCGGAAACAAATCGCTACCTTTGAACAGTTGGAGGGAGAGCTATTTCATGAAGCCTGGGAGCGTTACAAGACATTTTTGCAAGCTTGCTCCCACCATAACTATTCTCCGGAGATGACTAACCAATTTTTCTTTGATGGATTGTTGGACCATGGGAAAAGGGAAGTTGAAATAGCAGCTGGAGGAGACTTCGGAGATTTGACAGCCACCGAGGCAAGACGAGTGTTGGAAAAGCAAAGCGAAAAATCTAGACAAACCAACTCTCGGCCTCGTAAATTAAAGATTAATGAGATTTCCAGTCCCGACCCTAATGTAGACGACAATAATTTAGTCAAGGCAGAGTGTTGGGTAATCTTTGATGAGACATTAACAGCCTGGAAATACGAGCGAGCGAGCAAGGCCTCTTCCAAGAAAACTACCACAACGTGTTACCAATGCGGATCCCCTCAGCATTTAGCAGAAATATGTCCGAACAGTGTTGAACAGCAGGAAGACGTTAACGCGATCCAAAACTTTCAAAATCAAAAGAAGTTTCCCTCGCAATGTGAGAATACTCTTTTTAAGTGGGGCCTAAGAAGCCCAAATTATATGCCACCCGATCCGCAATACCCACCACCACAACATGCTCAAGCACCATTAACATCACCCCAAAATAATTTCCATCCACAGAGACAGGTGCCCACTCCGGTTCAACCAAATGATCAATTGTTGGTTTGGCAGCAAAACCAGGTGGCCGAGACGCTCAGCAATAGAGAGGGACTTGCGAAAGTGAATACAAAATTGACAACCTCTATAGTGTAGTGCATGATCTATTTAAGAATATGGAAAGGATGGATAGGACGATAGGACAATTGTCGGCTGACATTGCGAGATCAAATAACGAGAAGGGTAAACTTCCAAGCCAGGCAGAGCAAGCGTCGGAGGTTCATATCCTTCGCAGTGGAAATAAGGTCGACAACGGGATATTTGATCAAGATGAAGAAGTCGAAGTCGAGGACAATACGCCAACGCCTACTAAGGAAAATGTTTCTAAACCAGTTGATCCACTTCATAAGTCTTCCAATAGATATGTTCCTGATTCCATAAAAGGGATAAATCCGAATGGTGCCCCGACCCATAATGATGTTCCTTCACCATCACTGACGAAGAAAATGCCAATACGAATTAAGAATATTGTTCCTTTCCCAAGCCGTTTACGTCCTGCTAAAGAAAACAAGAGATTTATGAAACTGTACAACCTATTGAAGAATGTCAATATCAACTTATCACTTTTGGAGGTAATCAAAACAATGCCTACCTATGTGAAATTCTTCAAGGAACTTGCTTCAAGGGAGAGGCGCTTAGCAGCTAATCAATACGTAACTTTGCCGAAGGAAGTTAGTGCAGTTTTCAAGAAGCCATTGCCGCCTAAGGAACGCGATTCTGGGAGTTTCTGTATTACTATTTCCTTGGCTAATGGACAAACAGCAAAAGGAATGTTGGATCTTGGAGCAGGAATAAATCTCATGCCTTATTCACTTTATCGAGAATGTGGTCTTGGGACACTGAAGCCGACGACCATGCGACTACAATTGGCCGACCGCTCAATTCGGCTACCTTTGGAAATGGTTGAAGATGTTTTAGTGCAGGTTGGAGAGCTAGTAGTTCTGGTCGATTTTTTAATCTTGGACATGGGTGAAGTACCGATTGTGAGCACGGAGCATACCATCTTATTGGGGCGCCTGTTTATGTCTACCACCCATACTTTGATTGATGTTCACAAAGGCAGAATGACAATGACCGTTTTGGGCGAATCAGTGACGTTTTTCCTTAAATATATTCAAAACACTCCTATCCCTGCCATGCAATATGATTGCTCGTTCTTTGATCCCATTGCATCATGCATTCATGAGCTAAAAGGAGCCACAGTTTTTGACGAATTAGGCGATGAGGACGACACCAATTTTCCGAGAGAGGTGGGAGATACACTAGGAGTCGACTTCGGTGAGGAGTTTGATGAGATTGACGACGAGGAGCATCTGAGTGGAGAGGATTTGATTAAATTACTTGGAATCAACATAAGAGACATTATTGAGGAATTTGAAATTTTTAATGATCAAATGGACGTGAAGAATAAAGCATCTAAAATCGAACCAAAACTGGGGTTGAGTCCACAACGAGATCGTTTGAAGTAGGAGTCAAAAAAGGAGATGAAGCCATCACAAAATCATTCGAAGTACGTTTCGCTCGATCCCTACAAAAATTGTAAACGTACAAGGAACATGAGCGAGAAGGATGACAAAGATTGGACGAAGAAGAAGAAAGAGTCGAAGGAGGCCAAAAATAAGAGTTTTAAGTGCAAGCAGTTCGAGATTGGTCAACAAGTGTTGTATAATCATAAGCGTAAGTTCGATCCAAAGGCCAATCTGAATTCAGTATGGAGTGGACCATTTTCGATACAAGAGATGGATGAGTATGGAGTTGCCACTCTATACGATGAGCATGACAATTCGAATTTCCAAGTCCACAAGCATCGACTTAGGCCTTATAACGAGAAATATATGACGAGTCGAGATAAAAGCAAGAAGGGGTTCGTGGACCCACCACGAGCTGGAAATTGATCAAGTAAACATGCGTCGAGCTGTCGACGTTAAACAAGCACTTCTTGGGAGGCAACCCAAGCGTTCGTTAGTTTTCATTTTCTTTTCTTTAATTTTCTTTTGATTTTTATTTTATTTCTGTCTTTTTATTGTGTCAATTGCCGTGGTACGTTTATGTGTGCGTTAATGTGCAGAAACTTTGAAAACGCTGAACAGGACATTTAGCGGTTACATAGCGGTAATAGCTACCGCTAGTCGCTACCGCTAAACCAGACCGTTAACAATCACTGCTACCGCTAGCCGCAGCAACCAAGGATAACGATACATACTTAAGATAGGTAGCAACCGCTAATAGCTATCGTTAGCTGGAAAAGGAGGCAAATTTTTGACCTTAAAATAGAGAACGTATCGGTATGGTTAACGGTAACACCTAACCGATGCGTGTTGCCTCTATTCGCGTCTGCCGTCCAATTTTTACGAAATTCTTTTTCACCGACCGAGGTCGTAATCCGACCCAATTTAGCCGCAGTCCGGCAACCTTTTGATGAGCTGCAATCCAGCCATTTCCGACATTGAGCCACAATCCGGCCATTTTAAATCCCGACTGATGTGCCACCGGGCACTTGCGCGACGCAATTGATTACAATCATATCTTTTACTTTTCGTTTTTTTCTTCTTTTTTTTTAAAAAAAAAAGAATAAAAAAATTGAAAAAATTCAAAATTCCAAAAATATTAGTTAGTTTGCTTTTATTATTTGTTTTGTAGGTTTTTCTTATTCAAGACATCCAATCACAAGTTCAATACGAGGAATTATTGCACGAGTACTTTTGAAGAAGCTCAACTATCGATTTTTAGGGATATTTTCTTATCTCCCTTGCCCTTATTTTCTTTATATTTATGGCAACCAGAAGTTTGCCACATTTTTTTTAGAGGGGGGGATGGTTGAGTTGTGATTTATAATTGAAAATTGTGCAAAATTTAAAATTTTCGTGAGTTTGTCTTAGCTAATATTTTACGTGATTGATTGCTATTTCTGCGCTGAATTTTGTTTGTATGGCTTGCCTGTCGAAGTTAACTAAGACTGGATTTGAGGTTTTTGTCTTTTGAGCGTGCATAAGTGCATACATTTCCAAAACTATTATTTATATATTGTAAATGGTACTTGGACGCAATTGATTTCGCAAAACCTTAAAAGCAGCGTCAATTCAAAACTTTTTCATGCAAAAAGCCAGTGAGTAGCCTGAGTTATTATCATCATTGCATGTGCTTAAATAAGTTTCAGTCTTGATATTTCTTTGATACCGCTGTGTGTAGTTGACTTTGAAAATGAGGTTAAGGCACATATAAAACCCTATTCCGTCCATGTACATATATTTTTAGCCACTATAAATTACGAATGAGCCCCTCACAGCCAAATAATCCATGCCTTTATCCAATGAGTGATTTTATTGAGTCGACCCCTACTAACCCATTAAAAGTGTGGGGTAGGAGTTCGTATTTTATTGCTTATTAGTGATTTGGACATTTTATTAAGAATTTATGATTTTATTAACTTTGTAATAAAAGACCCCCATCCGAGAAAAAAAAAAAGAATAAGAAAGGATGGTGAGTCTAGTTGTCAATGCCTACGCTAATAAAGGCTTGTGTTTTATTGATAATTTTGTTATGAAGCCTAATATTTAGAAGGCAAGAGTTGTATTGCAATAAGGAAGCATATCTATAAGCTTCAATTATACTTAAGTGGTTTAAGCTTAAAAGTCGGTTTAGCGTTTCGAGTTGAGAAATAGCCTAATTTAAAGGCTATGTTATGAGTGTTTAGTGAGGTCTTTTTTTATTTTTTTTATTTTTGAACGAGGTGAAGCAAATTGCTTCGTGATTAGATAGGTTGAGTGAGCGATTAGCCACACGACTTATAAATCCCATACTCATCCAAAGAGCCTTACATTACAACCCGAAAAGCCCTTTCCGATTCTTAGTTTCGATAACACACTTAATTTGCGATTGAGAAGAGATTAATTTTCTGTTCTTATTTACTGTGCATGTATTTGTTTTATTTGAGCGTATACACGTCCCATGCAGCAATGCTCGAGTGCTTTGAGTGAACACACACATATATATTTCCCTTTTGAGAGGATGCATGATTTTGTTTATGAAGCGACAATGTAATAAAGTGGGAGTGTTTGACGTTGCGTGACTTATATTTATATTTTCAAAATTATGTACGTAGCATAGCACGACTCATTGCCTAAGCTGATTTTCTTTCTAGTTATACTTTGAAACTAACGTCTGTTCGAGGACGAACAAACCACTAAAGCATGGGGTAGTTGATTAGCACGGATTTGTCTTGATTTTAGTAGGTATTTTAGTTTATTTTTCTTATTATTTTTGGTATAAGTTGGATAGTTTATGCTTATTTTCGTATTTTTGTACTTCCAACTTGTTTTACCATAATTTGAGCTAAATTGATGCAAATAAGTGATTATCTGTGGTTTTTCACTTTATATCTAAGTAACCGGAAGAGCTCATCACGTTAGAGATGAATTATGATGATCGAGATTCAAAGATCGAGCTTTCCGGTGAAGTAGAAAGAAATTGAAGCTGGCACACTTTCTAGAAGGGTTATGCTGCTGGAACCGTTGTCATTGAAGCTAACGGTTACACTTAGCGGTCACTCCAACCGATAGCTGTTACCGCTAACCCTTAACGGTTACTGACAACTGATGTTAACGATCCGAGTGCTGAATTCAAGAGCTAACGGTAACTTTCTATAACGGTTGCCTTATAACCGTTGTCGTCAGCCCGAAATGCAAAATAAAAATAGTTAACGGTTACTGCTAACCGTTACTATAACAGTTAGCTGTAACYGTTAACGGGRCCCAGATYCGGCAGAAACAAGCTTGCGGCCCAAGTTACGAAAATCTTATAAATACCACCCTCTAATCCGAATTCCAGCATGCTTGTAACCCTAAAAACTTACCAAAAATATATTCCTAGGGTTTAGAGTCGGATTAAAACACCAAAAATGCAGAGATCGAAGAGGAGAACAAAGATTCGACGAAGACGAGTTCCGGAGCCCGTTCGACCATTTCTTATCCGATTTGCAGCGTTTCTCTTCTGAATAGCCGAAGTACTTTCAGTTCCAGTAGCTATAGCAAGTAATCTGAACCTTTTAATTAGTTTTCTTAGTTTTAATTATTCGTTTTCAAGTTTCGATAATAGTTAGTTTATGTTCGTTTCGTTTGGATTCGCTGAACGGATTTAGTCATTTAATCATAGTTTGTATTCAGTTATTTATGCTATTCGTTGGATGTTTGATGCTCTGATTGGTTGAAGTTCATTCATGCGTTGAATATTCATAGTTAACCGTTAGTTAACCATTATAAGATTCTGTTAACCGTTATAGTTAATCGTTAGTCAAACAGTTAGCAGTAACAGTTAACTGTTAGAAATTATAACCGTTAGCAATTAAACTAGTTAGTTAATTTGTTAGTTTCAGTTTGTTGAATCTGAATTGTTTCCTTAGTTATTAATCAGTATTCGAATTATTAGTTTAAATCATTAATTAGTTAATTAATTTAGGTTTAGTTAATTAAAATTTAGAATTTAAATTAGTTAAAAGTTAGTTAATTAGCTTAAATAACTTAGTTAATTTAGTTGATAATTTAGAATAAGTAACTTAGTCTAAAATTTAGTTAATCTTGCTTTTTAAATTAGTAGTTTTTAACCAAGAATTCAAAACAAAACCCCCAATTTGTATGAATTATATGTTTAATTACAATTGAGAAAAACATCCAAGAAACCGAACAGTTGTCCTCGAGAGAATCGACTTGAGTCAACTTACCACCCTACAAGCGTCCTCGTACTCTTGCGAGGAAGCTTGAAAGTTTTAAATTAAAAAAATATATTTGGGGTGCACAAAAGTTTGGTTCACACAACCTTGAAATTCACCAAATGGATGTCAAAACTGGATTTTTTAATGGTGAGTTAGATAAATAAATTTATAGGAACAGCCGAAGGGTTTGTAGTTCCTGGTCAAGCGAACAAGGTGTGTAGACTTGTTAAATTGTTTATGGATTGAAACAAGCACTGAAGCAATGGCATCTCAAGTTTGGCACTATGATGATTTAAAATGGCTTTCACATTAATGAATGCAATAAATGTGTTTATGTAAAGAGCACACCTAACTCTTTGTCTTTATTTCTCTTTACGTTGATGACATGTTGATATTAAGAAGCTCTCATGATATGATCACAAGTACAAATAACATGTTAAAAGACAACTTTGATATGAAAGACATTGGTTTAGCCGATGATTTAACATCGACATTTTAACATCGGTTATATGAACACCGATGTAAGAAAGTTTGCACATCGGTTATTAAAAAAAGATGTAAAAAAGAATATACATCGGTTATTAAATAAAACGGATGTGAATATTTTATTAAAAAATGTTAAATTATTAAAAAAAAAAATCATAACCCAAAAAATCCCTATTTCTTATTCAAGAACCGCTCCCACCGCTGTAAAACCCCCCTGCTCCTTTCAGCTCCACATCCAAAACACTTGAGGCCAATCGACAATGTGAAGGCCAAGATAATGAAGGCATCCCACCAGACCAGCAATGCCTAATCTTTGTCGCAAAGCAACTAGAACATCCAGAAGGAATCGACTTTCCACCTCATCCTCTTCTGGCAAGGTTCAGAGGTTGATGATTTGGGGGTCTGCATAAGAACTATCTCAAAGATGTTGAGACGAGGAAGAATCGGAGCGATGGTGACGATGCGCGTGATGAAAATTCTTGTTAAAATGGTGAGTTATTGAGATATTGGTAGGTTGTTTTTTTCCTTAAAATCTTAATTATGATTGTTTAATTTGTGGTAAATGTCCTTAGGTTGGTGGTGTTAGCTACAAAGTTTGATTAAAAGAGTAAAGTTGATTATTTTTCTATATATTTGAATTATGTCAATGAATTTCATAACGATGAAATAAATTAGTTGCTCTATGTATGATGAGTTATGTATGTTTCTCAGATTTCTATTGCAGTTTAAATGGAGAGAATATCAGTCTCTGTGTTCACATATTTGTGTTAGTATAATTATTTTATTAATTAACAAAATGGGAAGTTTAAATGGAGATCATCTAAGTCTATACAACACTGAGGTGAGTTTTCTATGTACCTATCTTCTGCTCTAGTGCTTAAATTAAAATCAGTTAAATTGATTTGTTTTCGAGAAAGCTAATTTTCGTTTACCAACTTGGAGAGGAGATGTAAGCTAGAAAATGGATGGAAGAGCAAACCAATTTTGAATCTTATACTAACTTTACTGTGCCGCTGGATGAGTATATGCCTTTCTGGTGAGTTTTACACTTAGTTCAATGCTTCATGTAATTATATTTTAAATCTTATACTAACTTTATTGTGCTGCGGGATTTGAGTTACTTTGAAATTTTCAATTTGCTTGCTTTATGTTCAAAAATGAATTTTGTGGTGAATTATATTCTGGTGAAATTGCAGGACGGCCCATGATTTGTTTGGAACAGGAACTTGTTGGAGGATCTTATTGAGAGCAAGGTTAGCAATACATTTTCTTTCCTATTGGTTCTGACAAGTGATTAGTGATTTATGTTCTTTGTTAAATATGTTGCTAATTTGAAACTACTAAAATTTATTTCAAATTGTGTTGGTGTGTGGCAAGATTACAGGTTACAAGTCACGGCTTTTTGCTAGTTTAAATGAAAAGGCAGACAAGATTTTGGAGATTGGAGTTGGGACCGGGCCTAATCTTAAATACTATGCTGATTATCCAGGTGTCAATGTTATCGGAGTCGATCCAAATAGAAAGATGGAAAAATATACACAAGTGGCTGCAGAAAACGCAGGACTAAAACCGACAAATTTTAAGTTCATGCAAGCAGTGTGTATCTATTCCACTTTTTTGTAATTGTTCTTGAATTTACTAATTTAACATTTTATTTAATATTGAGGTTGCGGAGGCTTTGACGTCAAAGGATGCTTCAGCTGATGATGTTGTCGGGACGCTCGTCTTGTGTTCTGTAGAAGATGTTGATAAGGCATTGAAAGGTACACCATTCTTGAATAACTAAACTTAATATTTTTCTGTGAAAAGATTAAAAAATAAAAAGGAAAGAAATTGTAGATGTTACTTTAAGCTTAATTTTGATATGAGGTGCATTAAATAAAGTGTTTTGATCATAAAAGCTAATTTGTGGATTTTTTTTTTCGTACAGAGATTAGGAGGGTGCTTAAGCCTGGTGGGTTTTACATATTTGTGGAGCATGTGGTAGCAAAAAGTGATAAATGAGTTTTTTGTTTTATCGGTTTCAACAGGTAAATCATGCGAATCATCAAATTTACTAACACACATAAAAACTACCTTCAAGTTTAGCTTAATTACTAAAAGGCCCAGTTATCTTTCAAATAAAAGGGATACTACAAAAATATTCAGCTAACTTTGAAAATAACAAGAATCACCATTGAAGTTACATTTGCCTTACGTTGTACATCTAGTGTTAGCACAGCTAACGGAAATTGGTGAAATGAAGAAATATTTTACAATTATATCCCTAAACTTTTTTAAATATTAAAAATAACCCCAAAATTTCGTTTTACATTTTACATTTATATCCCTCATTTTTTCTAAGTAATATACAAAAAAATTGGGCCTATTTATAACATTTTGAACTATAAAATATTGGAGACATCAGCAAAACTTCGTAAGGTAAACTAACGGCCGGCTGGGGCAAAATGTTAGCGAAATCAAATCTCAAGGTGCTTTTTGTAATTTCCATAGTTAGCTGTTTTTTTTTTTTTTTTTTTTTTTTTTTTTTGTAAATACCACAAATCTTAGGAGTGGTTTTTGTAATTGTCCCACAATATAATTATAAATGCCCTCTTAATTTTTGTATTATATTTACAAACATACCGCCTTAGTAGGTGAGTTAAGGGAGAATTTTAAATTTTGAAAGACAAGTGGGTTTTATTATAATTAAGCTAAACCGAAAGGGTGCATTTTTAATTAATAATTATCCTTAATTTATATTGACAGAAAGAGGCTACCTTGCTTTACCTACAAGTCCCATTCCCATTATTAATTAACATCAAAGTATGAGTTATAGATCTCATTTCTCACTTGCAGATGGAACAATCCTTAGATTTGTACAACGAATTCTCGATCCATTGCAGCAAACGGTAGCCGATGGGTGTCATCTGACTAGGAACACTGCCAATAATATTGCTACAACAGGTTTTGCAAGTGTTGATGTTAATCAGGTTGTTTTATCCACCGCCTAGATTATAAATCCCCATGTCTATGGAGTAGCATACAAGTGGATTTGAAAATGAGGTTTCAGAAATATAAAATTAGCCACATCATGAGTTGAAAACTGAGCTAATACTCATTTCTAAAGTGCAGTATGCTAACCTTGTTAAGCTATTAGGCTTTTGTGTTTGTAGAGATGATAAAATGATAATATATGACTACATGCACAACAAAAGTCATGATTTGTTTATGTTCAGTGAGTAATCATCTACTTTCCTTAACTAATTACTAACAAAATGGATGATTACAAAAACTACTCTTAGATTTAATCTTTTTACAAAAAGACCCCAATTATCTTTCAAAATTTTGAACGCCTTAAAAATGTTACAAACTCTCCTTTTTTGAATGTATTTACCTAACAGTACCCACTCCCAGGGGTGCAATTTGTAATGAAGAAATGAATGTCAAGGATGTTTATAATTTTCAAAGAGAATGAGTTCTTATTGTAATTTAGTTAAACTTTGAGGGTAGTTTTTTTAACTAATCGATAATAGAATATACCAAAAATAAGTATTTCTGTAGCTTTTCTAGCCCAAATCTCAAAGTTAGTGAATCTTATCTTTAAACATTAAACTTCCCATGTACTAATATTTCTATCAAATGAAATGAAAAATGTAAAAAGTAGGTGAAGTATGAGGAGTTAACTGATATATTTTTTGAGGTAAGAGGATTTAGTCAGAACTCAAAGGAAAAGAAATTAGGTGATCACTTCAGATAGTATTTGTTTTAACCTTCCATTACATGTGTTCAACTCCAGAATAAAAAAAAAAAAAATTAATGAAAAGATCAAATGCTTGCAAAACATTGTCCCTGGATGCTACTACAAGGTGATTATTAATGTTCTGAGTTTTTTTTAAAATAATTTTATCAAGTGTCTTTTTATTTTTATGTTTTATTAAAAAAATATGGTTTATCGTATTTACATTCTTAAACAATTGAACATGTAATGGAAATGATAGTAAAGTTGGATGAGATGATCATTGATGTACAATATTTGCAAAATCAATTTGAGGTGAGTAACTCATTTGAAGCACAACATATAACTAACCTAAAAAAATCAATTACAAAAATTACCACAACTATATTTCAAAATTACAAATACTCTTTTAAGGCATCGTAAACACGACGAGGTATCATAATAATATTGATACGGCTGTCAATATCTTACGCATGTAGAGATTTTCTTAGGCTAGTATCAAGCAGGGAAAATATGATACAGATTAATTGGTATTATATCTTGTATTGCGAAGCTATATATATATAATCATATCATAAATGATTAAATGTACACAAAGAAACTTGATCCCCAAACGTGACCACGCATAAAAAACTAATTCCCAAATATCTGCAAAAGAATTCTGAAGAAAAAAATGGAAGTGATTTGTTTGATTTTAGCATTAAGCTTCAGTCATTGACATATTCATGATCCAAATTAACTTGTTTACAAATATTGGTATCACAAGAAACAAAGTTTGCAAATGAATTATATGTGTGTGTGTGTGTGTGTGTGTAAGTTTTATTGTAAGATAAGTAATATAACAATTAATTATTACCTGATTTGTACTTCTAAACCAACCATTAGTCTCTCATTCCTTCACTATCTGAACTCGGTAGATTTCATAGGTTTCTTGTATTGCTGGTGATAGTTTGGTGAGATCCTGGTTCATAATAAGCTCTTGCTCTTGCCTTCTTGGAGCTCTCTTTCTCAAGTCTTGCTCTTTCATCTTCAATCTTTGAACACTCTCTCTCATTTTTAGTTCTCTTCATTTCATTATTTGATCTTTTATCTTTAACCTTCGAGCTTTCTCTTTCAATTCAAACTCATCTTTAATTACCTGCTCTCTTAATTCATGCTCCTTTTTCTCTTTCTCTCTTTTCAGTTCCAGCTCTTCTCGAGTGATGTTAACGTAAATTTCTAGAGTGCAATGTAACTTGCCAAACACTTATACCACACCCTTTTCATTATTTAATTTTCTTTTTTTTTTTTTTGAATTAAAGTCCACCCATGCATTTACAAATATAAATTTAGCTCAAGCTGCATCCAATCGCAACCCACCAAACGCGACAATTCCATAATGCATTTTTTCTCCTCTCTACAGTTTCTTTACCAGTTCCACATTTTCAAAAAGCTTGTCCTGTCATTTGATTTTTCGGACTCATCAATAAATGCAACACACGTATAGCATAATTTTATTACACGTGTATTTTTACATTATTTATTTATTATTTTGGGCTTGAAGACTCTCTAACCGGTTGGTCAATGCTCAATACATAATATCATCATCACGTTTTATATGGGATTTAGCTTCAAGACGCCAATAAGATTTTGTGGGCCTTCGTACTTTCAATCCAGGAATCTGCTTCCAAGGAATCTTGTAAACATGAAGTCGGTTTTCGATTCCACTCTTCTTTGTTCTGTTTGTTTCTCGTTTTGACAGTTTATTGGTGATTGCATATGGGTTGGCTATGTTATTTATTGTTAAAAGATGATAGGCATGGTTAGGATCTCACAGGGACTTATTTAGTTCTTGTTCGATTTCCACTTTTCCGATTATTCAGATTTCGTGGCTATCATTTATGTTATCTAGCGTTTACAGATTCAAAGTAAAGGATTTCTTGTATTCAGATTTTGTGAATCATTTGGGCCATTTTGATCTCGATGTCTCATCCCCTAATATGGAAATAAATGAAGCTAGGAGAAAAAATAGCATATGCCAACTTAGTGAAATTAAGATGACACCTCCACTCCACTCCAGTATTGTATTTTATTTCCCTCGGGGGTAAACATTTAAAGGGATTTTTGTAATTTTGAAAGATAATGGGAGTTTCTTGTAATGAGACTAAACTTCAAATCCCTTTTTTGTGTTGTGATTTCCACATATTGGATTGGTGTTGGGAGGGGAAAAAAAGAAGAAATACAGGCTTAACGATTGTTGTGAATGTTTTTATAGGGGAGGAAGGCACAATGACCGAAGCAGTAGGCATTTTGGTGGGAAGCATTCTCAATCGAGGGACAATGACTCTGCCAATCGCTCTAGTAAGGTTCAGAAAGTTGGAGCAGCATGAGAATGACTGACTGTTTTTGTCCAACACAAACAATCTTGTGCTCTATTTGAAATATGTTGGCGATTAAAACATGTTTCCCTATCTGGACTATACTTGTTATTAATAACAATCTTTAATGCGTAATTTTGAAGTCATGTTTATTCCAAGCACAATATATCTATTTACTAGCACTATGTATCTATTTACTGCGTGTCTCTGATTTTTTGATTTTAGTCGACTTGCGGATATTTTGCCCGAGAGACTAGATTATTGTAGATGAATTGTTATTGTGGTTCAAAAATAACTAATGTTTGGTGTTAAAATGATTCTGACAAAAATATTATTTATTTATTTATTAGGTGGATGGTACAAATAAATAGGGTGTTTTAAAAAATAAAACTCATGCAACCACATTGGTCCTCAAGAAACCGGTGTTTATACATTGACATTTAACATCAGTTTTGTAAAATTGATGTCAATAGTCAGAACACTCCACATCGGTTTTACTTAAAAACGATGTGAAAAGTAAGATCACTTCACATCGGTTTTAAAAATCGTCGTGACTTTTAACATTGGTGGCTTAGACATCAGTTCAAAAACCGATATTAAATGTCACAAAAAACCGCTGTTAAACCCCTTTTTTTGTAGTAGTGGATCAAGATCATAAGGAACTCAAATGGCATAGTTCTTTATCAGTCCCACTACGTGGAAAACGTACTGAAAACGTTTAATGCGTTTGATGGTGAAATGGCTAAAACTCCATTTAATAATAACCTTCGTTTGGTAAAAACAAAGGTTATTTAGTGGCTCAACTGGAATATGGTAGAATCATTTGGAGTCTCACGTACCTTGCGATATGAACGAGATCGAAGTTAGAGTAGCTTATTCACTTAACAAACTAAGTAAGTTCACAAGTAGTAAAAAACAGTGATCATTGGAAAGGGTTAACTAGAGTTTTACAATACTTGAAGTATACTCTAAATTTCGGGTTGCATTATATAAAATATTCAGAAGTACTAGTAGGGTACTGTGATGCGAACTAGATATCGGGTTCTAAGGATTCACACTCCAGTAGTGGGTATGTATTTACCATCGGTGGAGGTGCTGTGTCTTGGAGGTCCACTAAGCAAACGTGCATAGCCCGATCTACCATGGAATCAAGATTCATATCCATGGAAAAAGCTGGTGAAGAGTCTGATTGACTTCAAAGTTCTCTCGAGGACATTCCATGTTGGAATAAAGCCTGTATCAACGATTATGATACACTGAGTAAACCAAGCTGCTATCGCAAGAGCTTACAATAAAATGTATAGCGGTAAATCGCGACATATCATAGGAGACACAATACTGTTAGAGAATTGATCTCAAGAGAAATAATTTTTGTTGATTATGTGAGATCAAAGGAAAATATAGCGGATCCAGTTACAAAGAGTTTAAACCGAATCTATTGCGTACATTGCTAAAGGGAATGGAGGTAAAATTCACAACTAAAGAATGATCTTTAGTGGACACCCAGCCATGAGACTAGAGTCCCAAGAACTCGTATCAATGGGACAACCAAACATTAGACTGTTCAGTTCTGAAACTTGGTATCTAGTCTTGAGCTAATCCATCTTTAGAGAGCATAACCAAGTGATATGTCTGGTGAATGTGGTGAGGTTAAGTCTAAGACTTTTAATAATGATCTATACCTATTAAGGTGGAGTATTGCAAGATACTTTTAATGGACAATGTCACCTATTTAAGTATAGAAGAGTGGCCTCCTCGACCGGAGCACTTAAGAATCTCAAAGATGTTGCAATGTCAAAATTGACACAACTTTAAGAACTTGAGAAATGGTGTAAACTTTATTACGTGAGTATCGTTGTCTTGGTATACTCGCAAGTGAAATAGTTCAATGACACTGTCAACTAAGCAGCGGGTATATCCGATGGTACATTAAGAAGGGTTCAAAGGCACAAGCTACCTCTTGGTGTAATAATGTTTAGCGAAAATTGAGCAATTAAGTCGCATGCATCACACATTGATTTTGCATTGATGTGGGGGATTGTTGGAGAAAATAAATTTGAGAAAGTTATATATAGTAACTTTAGCCAAAATATTCCAAATGTAGATGGGTCATTAAAACAAACGTCAGATTCTTAATATATATTTCGAGTAGATTATCGTGGTATATTTACATTCACAAATCCATATTTGGGTTAGTGAAAAGTCAATAACCAAAGTTTAACCTTTAGATATATTTGTGTAAATATTTAGATTGTAAAGAGAGTGTGCAATTTTCTAAGTAAAGAGAAAATGTTCGACATATGAATGATATTCATTATTTTATGGAAATTGAATCATTAAAGGTGGTGGACCGCAAACTATTTAATTCCTTGAGTTTTAATTAGTTTGGCCCTTTTTTGAAAGCTTCCAAACCTTTCTTGTTGAGTAAGACAAAGATATTGACTTGTATTAGTAATCTTAATTCCTATAATTTTCTATCACATTCAAGGGTTCCCTAAAGTTTATAAATATCAACTCCTAAATAGTGTAAGAATATATAAAAAATCAAAATATGTTTCTAAGCACTTGTACATACACATCATATTCCTACCTGTCTCACATATCGTATAGCCTGCAGTTAGGATTTTACTTGGTTGTTCGGCTAAGTCTCGTTTGCTAGGGTGACCGAATTGATTGCTCCTTCCGGTATTGTCGTTGTATCTTGGGAGACTCATTTTCATATATCCGTGAGCACGTGTACGAGGCAATAAGAGTCTTGTCTCGACACTTTTTTGTTTCATTATTTTCGTATTTCTAATTAATTGTAATAAATCTATTGGTTCAAAGTATCCCCGGTGTTATCCCAATTTTATTGTTGTATACCAGTAAAGTCGCATGGCCATAAACAGATCAGTGACCTGATAACTTTAGGTCGCATGAGCACAGACCATAAAGGTCGTATAAGAGGTCGTCATGAGATTGCTCAAGAAGCTGGCACATGTTTCATGAGAGGTCGCGAATGATTCTGTTGTCATTACTTGGGATCTACACTACATCAGATGATGCCAGCCCTAGTTCAGTACATTCAACCCGATATAACTATCAAGTTGTATTGCAGCATTACTGGCCACATCTATCTATCTATATATATATATATATATTAAAGGAGAGGTGTGGAGAGAGAAGAAAATATGAGTAGGAAAGAGAAAAAATGCCACGTAAATGCCATGTAGGATTATTTTCTTTTTTTAGTTATGTATGAATTTTCTTAACATAATTATGATAGATACCTTATTTAATATTATTATGATTTTGTTTCTTTTTTTAATTAAAAAGTCACCTTGTATTAGTTTCCTCTTTTAATTATGTAAGAATCTTCTTAACATAATTAGAATAGATACACTAATTAATATTAAAATAATAATAATTAATATTATATATATACATATATACATATATATAATATATAAACACTTATATGTTATTTTGATTTTCATTTTGAGTTGTTTTTTAGCTTTTTTTGGTTATTTTTTTTTTTCATTTCGAATCAAACAATATCAAATTCGTCACGTTTTCTCAAAAATAATTTGATCACTTTATTTGATTAGATTATACAAAAATTCAAAGTACAATATAATTTGATATTACTTTTATTGGCTATCAACATGTTGTTTATAAAATATTATTACGATTCAACACTTTTTTATTTGAATTAATCTCATAAAATAATGTATTTTGTTAATATCTCAGAAACCGCGTAAACAATACAAGTACAAACCCAACACTAAGTGGAATGAACAATATGACATCAACAACAATAGATTTGGAAAAAGATCAACTAATTCGAAAATAAAAAAAGGGGAAGACTGCCTCTTAAAGCAAATGTTGCTAAACACAGTAATTTTGAAAGCATTCATGTTATAATTAATTTCAATTGAAGTTCAAAATTAAATTTATTCTGTTAGATATGCATTTATATTTTACATACTAACCCCTTCAACATCGTTTTAATATTTATATTTTATTAATACTTACACTATCATTTGCTCATTGTGTGGAGAAAAAAATTATCACATGAAATTGTAGACCTACAATCCATGCTAGACAGTGAAAACAATAAAAAAAAAAACCATGTAAGAGATAAAAAAAGTCACATAGGATTATTTTTATTTTTTTAAATTATATAGAAATTACTTAATATAATTAGGATAGATATCCTAATTAATATTAAAAATAACAAGATCATATATATATATATATATATATATATATATATATATATATATATATATATATATATATATATATATATATATATCACTTTTATGTTATTCTGATTTTTATTGTGAGGTTTTTATGTTTTTTTTGTTATTATTATTTTTATTGTGAGTCCAATAATATCAAATTTGTCACTTTTTCTCAAAAGTAATTTGACCATATTTTTAAATTAAATTATATTAAAATGACAACATAATTCATTATTTATTTTATTGGCTATCAACATGTTACTATCAAATATTATTACGATTCAATACTTTTTTATTTGAATTGATCTCATAAATAATTTTTAATATTAATGATGATTTAGTTTTTTTTAATTATGTAGGAGTTTTCTTAACATAAATAGGATGGATACCCTAATTAATATTAAAAAAATTAACAAGATCATTTGAATATATATATATATATATATATATATATATATAATATATATATATATATATATGTCTGTGTGTGTATGTTATTTTGTTTTTATTATAAGTCCAACAATATCAAATTTGTCACTTTTTCTCAAAAATAATTTTACCACTTTTTTAATTTAAATATGCAAAATTGCACAATGCAATACAATGTAGTATTTGTTTAATTGGATATCAATTATTTATCAAATATTATTACGATTCAGTACTTTTGATTTGAATTGATTTCTTAAAATAATGTATTTGTTACTATCTCAGTAATCTTGCAAAATAATACAAGTGCGAAACCAGCATCGAGTGGAATGAATACTGTGGCATCAACTATAATAGATTCGTATAAATATCAACTAATTGTCTATTTAGTTGTTGGTGATATTGATCCACAAAGTGGTAGCAAGAGAATTGCAGTACAAAAGAGATCTGATAATTTGAAATGTATCAACGAGTTGTATCCTTTGTATGTTGCTCTACACTATCCATTACTATTTCCATGTGGTGAAGACAACCACATGGAAGACATATCTTTTTCTAAACCTCGAAAACCTAAAGGCGAGGGTAAATAATATGTGAGCCAGATGGAGTTATTTCTCACTGATTGCATGAAAGAGGTACGGAGGTACTCACTATTCTATATAGTCGGCGACTCACACAAGAATTCATAATTGATACATATACGATTATTGAATCTTCAAAATTGTGGTACGTTAGAACTCAATAAAAAAAAAAAATCATGAAGTGAGATTTACAGTAGGATTGTTGATGTAGTGTTATGAGGTGAGGCAGATGGCTGGTACTCATGTTGTCTTGCCCACGACATTTACTAGCGGTTCCCCAAATGTCGTTTCACATAACTTTTTCTATACTGAATTGTGTAGCTTATTTATATGTTAAATAGTGTAACCAGTTTAGATCTATCAATTATTTATTTAAATAGGGTAATAAATATAACTATAGGTTCACTATAACATTCTATCAGAACAAATGTGAGGATGTAGAGGATAAAAATATTGATGAGATCAACATGTATTATGATTGTCATTACATTTTCCACGCGAAGCGGCGCGGAAAATATTAGTTTATGAAATTCAGTATAAAACTCCACCTATCATGTGTTTGAGTTTTTATCTTCCAGAAGAGTATAATGTATTGTATAATGTTAATGATCACCCAAGTCAAAAACACCATAGCATGTTTTAAGTTGGTTCGAGATAAATAAGAAAAATCTAGAAGCATGGAGCTTGCCTTATGTTCAGTTTCCTTAAAAAAAATTTAGTACTCAAAAACAAAAGAATGGACACCTAGGAAACCAGATTTTTTTCCATTAGTACGAATTTACTATATTCCGCCAAAATTGATAAAGTAATGGATGCAATATATTTAACCAAGAGTAGTGTATTTCTCATCTATAGACACATAGGATGCTTTCTACCACTGTTAAATCTAATAGTGGAATTGTTCTTAATGTAATATCTAATGACATAACTTTTCTTCTTCTTCGAAGGAAGAACTAGGCATTCTAGATTTAGGGTTACTTTTAATATCCACCAAGATTTCGATCATTACTGGTACTCCACTTGCAGAATTAATGATGGATGCGTATCTCATTATTTGAGACGAAACTCCAATGATGCATAACCATTATTTTGAAACTCTGGACAAAATATTGAAAAACGTGATGACATTGCAAAATAATTCTAATACACAGCTTCCTTTGGTAACAAAATAATAATTCTTGGTGAAGATTTTCATCAAATTTTGCCGGTTGTTCTAAAAAGTATTAGATCAGACATAGTTCACACAGTGATCAAATATTCACATTTATGGACTCATTACATAGTTTTGAAGTAGACCAAGAATGTGGTGCTGCAAAATCACAATTCAGATCCCAATTGTGTAAAGTTAAAGAAAATTTTCAACTTGATGAATAGTATAGGAGACGTAATAGTTGGAGGACCAAATGATGGTATCGTTCAAATTGAAATCTAAGTTATCTATTATTGAAAGATGATGGTGACCATGTTCTGTCAATTGTGGAGAGCACATATCCACAATTTGAAAAAATTACTGAATGTTTCGCTTATTTGGAGGGTCGGGCTATTCTTTCCCCAACACTTGATGTCGTCGATTTGATTAATAAATATGTGATGTCATAAAATTATGGAGAATGTGAAGTATATCTTAGCTCTGATAATGCATGCAAATCTGACTCAAACATTGACATATTTAGGACGTCCACTCACTAGAGTTTCTAAATACCATTAAATGTTATGGATTGCCTCTATGAGCTAAAATTAGAAATTAGAATTCCACTCATGTTGTTGAGAAGTATCAATCATTCACTTGTGTTGTGTAATGTTAGTTGTTAACTTGACGGTCATATTGTATAGGCTAATATTTCTCAAGGAAGTAATGCAGGTGAATTGTTGTTAATCCCTAAAATGACTGTCACACCATCCAATTTGAGGTTCCCTTTCAAGTTCCAATGATAACAATTTTCTCTGATCGTGTCATATGCTATGATGATCAACAAAATTCAAGGACAATATCTCTCTCACGTTGGAATTTTCCTGAAGAAGCCTGTTTTCAGCCATGGTCAGTTATACGTTGCTATATCAAGGGTGACCAATCGTAAGGGTTTAAAAATATTGATCGACGATTGAGAATAAAAATAGTAACAAAACTACAAATGTTGTGTATAAGGACATTTATCATAATTCTGTAAAGTATATTTCGTCTAATAATAATCCTTTTATGAATCAGGTTATATCATTTTGAATACTATTCGATCTTTAAATAATATTTAAATGATTTATATATAGGGAGCAGTTATGGTAAAACCATCTCTGGTGTGAGAACCAGTGATGGTTCTTACCGAAATACACACACACACAGAGATATATATAACTTAAGTATACATATATATAATTATTTATTTAAATATTTTAATACATTTTAAACAATTCTTTTTATTTTAAATAAAATAAAATAAAAGATTATCGTGCAACGCACGGGTACAATACTAGTATTCTAGGTAATCACTGCCAGATTGTACTGTAGTATTTCTAACCACACATTTTAGGGTAACATTAATTATGGGTACTGCTATAAATAACTATCTCCTTCTTTATTGTAGTCAATAAAAAATAATTGTATATTTATATTGAGAAGTTAATATAAGAATGAACTCATTTTTACTATAATGTGCTCATTGTTTTCTTTCACTGGCTACGCCCCTGTTGTAACATCACTAATCATAATAATTATTTTTAATACAACAAATTAAAAATATAATAAAGGGGTCATCTATTAACACCTCATAAGACACGTAAACAAAATTTTGACAACAAATAAATCTAGTGAACCGACTATGATACTCTTACATATAAATTTGTTCTAAATTCACATTCAAACATGCTTTAGATGTTCGAATAAAACTTCCGTACAAAGTGGATTTGTCTGCGAGCTTGACCCAGATGCCAAGATGTCAGTTTTTTCTATCAATTTGTTTGAATTAATAACTACAACGAGTATATAAGCGTTCAAAAATATATTTTCAAACGTTTTTAGCTTGATTGGTTTTGAACTTGCGATACCGTGAGTCCACAAAATATTTTTGTTCCAAAAGTTATCATGTTTCACCCAAAAAAAACTTCAGCAATATTTCTTTGCAAACAAAATCTCTCGAATGTAACTTTCATTATCATACTCTATACAAACCAAAATGCATCCTAAAAATAACAAGCTTTCATATCATATTAGGAAAATAGGAGAACACTTCTCAATGAATTTCGAAAATTGGTTAATTGGCTTCTAAGATTGGATCGACGTAGTTTGTTCTTGCCATTTCTCTTTCTTTGATTTTCGGTCTCGTCCCTTAGGGTCTTTTTGCCTCACCATTCGAAATATTGTATGTATCAAAATTCAAAAATCAAATATTTAATTAATAATCTTTTACATCTAAGTAATTAAATACTTATAAATATAATATTATAATATAACTTCATTTATTTAATCAAATACAATATAATAATACATTATCATTCACATTTTAGACATGATTTCACGTAAAAAAAAATGAAGGATTTTGAATTGTATAACAAATAAGAGTTTTTACTATTAACATAATTTTGAACAACCAACATTTTGAATATCAGGATTTATAATCCCAACGAATGTTAATCCAAATATACCCTTCAGGTCTGTTTGGACTAGCATTCGTTAGGATTTTGGTATTCAAAATTTTGTAAATAGTAAGAATTCTTGTCTGTTAAATGATTAAGAATCTTTTACTTTTTAATGTAAATGTCAAATTATGTTTGAAAAGTGGACGATAATATATTATTATATTATATTTAATGTCAAATCACGTGTAAAAAGTGGATTATAATGTATTCTTATATTGTATTTAGTAATATTTAATTATTTAATTGTAAGATATTATTATCTGGTTATTTAATTCTTAAATTTTAGAACAAATGAGTATTCGAAACATATTTCGAATCATATATACGAAATTCTAGCCAAATAGACCATTAGAGTTTTGAGGTGTGTGTATCTTTTAAAAGGGTATAATGACCGATTTTTGGGTGTAATTAGTAGAAATTAATTGATTTTGTAAATTGTTGGGGCGAATAAATTGGCATAAATTATAAATAAAATGCACTGTAAATTTGCATATGATACACAGTGTGCTTGTATGTTATTTGGAACATGATTGGGCCACGTATGGACATTAAGCCGCGATATATCGGCATCACACAAGTAACAGTGAAGTAGGAAACTGAGAAAATGAGAAGATAGAAATAACACTCCTTTTAAAAGTAGTAGTGGGGAAAAACGAAATATCATAATAAAATCAATGGCTCCAGTTCCTTAAACAAATAACTCTCAAAATATCGCGAGAAAATCAGACGAGTCTCTCTCTTCAGATCTGCAAAAAACTTGCGAGCATCTCTCCCTTGTAAGTTTATCTTCTTCTTCGTTTTCCTCATCTCTGCTTTTTATCACTTTCTCGTCTTCGTTTCTTTTTCTTTTTTTAGTTCTTATTTTCTCATATTAAATAGTCTTGATAAAATTGAACTAAATTTTTATCAAACTAAATTAATTAACAGAAACTGAAAATGGTTTAATCATAAAATCCAAAAACCAGAAAGTATAATTGACAATGAACTTATGTGAAACAAACAAATAGTGACTGATATCAGAAACCCCATCACTTTTTCCTTTTTGGTTTTTCTTGTGGGGTGGGGGTGGGGGTGGGGGATGGGAGTTGGGTAAAATTTTATTTTATTATTATTATTATTATTGCATAATTATTATTTTTACAGCAATTGAAGGTAATTACAGCAAGAAAATGTATGGATTTTCTAGTAATGAGCATCATATTGTTTAAATTAAGTAAAAATAATAATATAATGTCAGTGCTTTGAAAATTATGGATATCTCACTCTATTCTTTAATTGAATCCCCTCTCAATTGGAATTTTGCTGACCGTTTGTTTATTTATATTTTAATTTCTTTTAGGTTTTTGTTTTCTGTACTGTGAGGAACAAGCAGCAACACATATTCATACTGAGTGAGTTGTCCTGTATTTTTTTTTTCCTTCAGACCAGTTTGATTTTTTATTTTTATTCATTTCATTTACTGTTTGCTATGTATTCCATTGTATTGTCATTTTACATGAACAAGTACATTTTTGTAAAAACTCCGTTTTCGTCTTCGTCTCGCAGTGGTACGCGAAAAAGACGCTTGTTGGGAATATGCCGATAGGTTAGAAGGCAACAAAGTAAGATGCAAATTTTGCGATAGAATTCTCAACGGCGGCATTAGCAGATTAAAACACCATTTATCTCGACTCCCAAGTAAAGGCGTTAACCCGTGCGCCAAAGTAAGAGACGACGTGTCAAATAAGGTAAGAGAAATAATTGCATCCAAAGAGGACGGCAAAGAAAATTCAGTCACTAAAGGACAAAATATCATAACAATACCTGAGATTAAATCCCCCGTGCCCATAAGCATCTCCGCACCAAAACCCGTCGAATCGCCTTCGTTGATCGGAAATTCTATCTCGTCAAGGACCGATCAAGAAAATGCCGAGCGATTTATCGCTCTCTTCTTTTTCGAAAATAAATTGGACTTGAATGTCGCCCGTTCCTCGTCTTATCATCAAATGATCGATGCTTTGAAAAAGTGCGGCGGTGATAACGGGTTCATGGGGCCCACCGCCGAAACCCTGAAAACGACGTGGCTGGAGAAAATAAAATCCGAAATGAGTTTGCATTCGAAAGATGTCGAAAAAGAATGGGCTATGACCGGATGCACGATTATTGCCGAGACGTGGACGGATAACAAATCGAGGGCTCTGATTAATTTTCTAGTCTCGTCGCCTTCTCGAACGTTCTTCCACAAATCGGTCGACGCGTCGTCTTATTATAAGAATATAAAGTATTTATCTGATTTGTTCGACTCAGTAATTCAAGATTTCGGGCCGGAGAATGTGGTTCAAGTGATTATCGACAACGCCCTTAATTTCCCGGGATTAGCGAACCATATTTTACAGAATTACGGATCGGTATTCGTGACCCCATGTGCCTCGCAGTGCATGAACGGGATTTTGGACGAGTTTTGTAAAGTCGATTGGATTAACAGGTGTATTTTACATGCGCAAGCCGTTTCGAAATATATATACAATAATTTGTCGATGCTCGAATTGATGAAGAAGTTCACGGGCGGGCAGGATATTATTAGAAGCGGCGTCACGAAATTCGTTTCCAATTTTCTTTCCTTGCAATTGATGCTCAAGCAGAAATCGAGATTGAAGCACATGTTTAACAGCCCGGAATTTACGACGAGCCCGGTTTTTGCAAACAGGCCTCAGACGGCGACATGTGTCGGGATTATCGACGATAACGAGTTTTGGAGAGGCGTGGAAGAGAGTGTGGCAGTGTCAGAGCCATTTTTGAAGGTGATGAGGGAGGTTTCTGGAGGGAAACCAGCCGTGGGGTCCGTTTACGAGATGATGACACGGGCAAAGGAGTCGATAAGGACTTATTACATTATGGATGAGATCAAATGCAAGACGTTTTTGGACATTGTGGATAAGAAGTGGCAGAATAGCCTGCACTCGCCGTTGCATTCGGCAGCAGCTTTTTTGAACCCGGGCATTCAGTATAATCCGGAGGTTAAGTTTCTGAGCTCGATTAAGGAGGATTTTTTTAGGGTTTTGGAGAAGCTTCTGCCGACGCCCGAGCTGAGGCGGGATATAACGAATCAGATTCTTTTGTTTACAAGGGGGAATGGGATGTTTGGCTGTAACCTTGCGAAGGAGGCGATTGATACTGTTTCACCTGGTAAGTTTATCAGTTTCCTTTTTAACTTGGAGGAAGAAAAATTCATATGTTGCCTTAATATGAATATATTTTGATCTATTGCAATGGTTGTTTGCTAGTGTTTAGAAATAAGTATGATTCAGGGGTGAGTTTTTTTTTTTTTTTTTCTTTTTTTAAATTGTGAAAAGAGATTAATTCATATTCAGTTGATTAGACGAAAAAATTGTTGCTGGACGTAAAATTTGTGGCTATTTGTAATATTTCAAAAAATTGAGAGGTGTGATTGTAATAATGGAAATCGTTGCCTCATTAAAAAATTTGTACAGTTATAACCTTCAACTTTCTTAATATTACAAATAAAGCCATTTTTGTCTTGCACTTTATATTTACATCCCTCAAGTTTTTCTAAAGTGTTGCAAATAGCTTAGACGCAAAACTTGTAGCCATTTGTGATATTTCAAACAATTGACGGGTGTGATTGTAATATATTTGATGACGTCAACAAATTACGTCAAGTCAACTAACGGTTGGGGCAACATGTAAATTGGAGATAATTACAAAACCACCCTTGTGGTATGGCCAAATTATAAAAAAAAATCCAGCTAACTGTGAAATTACAAAAACGACCCTGGAGGTAGGTTACTTCCGTTTTACATTTTGCACTTGTCGTTAATGGAGCTAACTGATATTGTTGACGTGTCATCAAATAGTTTTTACCATTAAATCCTTCAGCTTTTCTGTAAATACCACAAATCTCAAGGGTAGTTTTGTAATTAATATCCCACCATTTTTATACAATCAAACACATGTTTATTAAGACCACGAGCATGTAACTCATGTGGCACCACTTTTATTTGAAAAAGTTTAGGGTTCGAACTCTGTACCTTACGATTTATTTGGTTTTTATTATCCCCTCTCCACCCACTTTTTTTTTGAAGTTGTAAATATAAAAATACACTGAATTAATAAATACAAATCCTTTGATTTATTAATTAACCTTTTTGTATCCCAATTGCTGATGCAGGCGTTTGGTGGGAACAATTTGGCGACGGGGCTCCGATGCTGCAACGAGTAGCGATCCGAATACTCAGCCAAGTCTGCAGCACTTGCAGTTTCGAGAAACAGTGGACCACTTCTCAACAAATCCATTCCGAGAAGCGCAACAAGATCGACAAGGAGACGCTAAACGATTTACTCTACGTCAATTACAACCTCAAGTTGGACTCATCTTGGAAACCTATTTCTTCGGAAACAGATCCCCTTCTGCTTGACGACATAGACATGATGTCGGAATGGACGGAGGAGGCAGAAAACCCGAGCCCTGTCCAGTGGCTCGACCGGTTCGGTTCTGCTCTTGAAAGCGGGGATGTTGGAGATTTGAATACGAGACAGTTTAGTGCTGCTATATTTGCTGGTGATCATATTTTCAACTTGTAATTTTTTTTATTTTTTATTTTTGTATCTTAAGTTTGTATTTTCAATTTGTCGAGCAAAAATGGTTGTGATGTAGGTGTACACATGTTTGTATTGTGCATTTAGAGCATTGGAATCTTGACAGAAAAAATGACATAGTACTGTATATTATGAACAGAATCGAAGGGCTATTTTGTTCTCGTTTTTGAACCCCTATTTTCAAATATATGTAACATTTATAAATTTAAATAATATATTTGTTTAGTGTATTTCCACAAAAATTAACACATTTCTGAATCTATGTTCTCTTGAAAAAAAAAAATCACCATTCAGAAATTTCAAACCTATCCTGGAATACATTCTCATACATCATCATTCAATCTCATCCTAACCACTGCATATTGATGCATAAAATTCATTGTTACAAATAGCATACCAAACATCATTTCATTCATATACCTATATATATTTTCAATATATGAATTTCAATTAAACACATTCTCAATTCTCATACAAATACAATCCAAAATTCTCAATGTAATAATGAAAATGGAAGCCTTCAATTTCGGCCAGATATGATATTGCCTTCAATTTCCAATACCAAAACTCTGATTTTATATATCAAAACTTTCTAACCGATGTATGCTCCCAAACATCATATTAGTTAAAGATGAAATCGTGTATTCAAATCTATGCTGCGAGTAATTTCAAAAGCTCAACATAGTTTATTCTGAAAATAATACTTATAGAGGTCACAAATAGCAATATGACTAGATACAATACATAAAAAGTTGAAATCAAGAGCCAAAAAAAAAAAAAATAAAAAAACATAGAAAAAATAACACTATCAAAGGAATCCCTATACAATCATATAGTATCTTCACAAACAATCCTTTCCTACTAAATCGAGTTAATCTTTATGATAGCACCAAACAAACTTCAATTCTGTATCACTTCATAATCTCCCAACACTATTATTTCAAGACGAGTTGTTGAGAAAATGAGCCAACGCCTTGTCAGTATCATTATCATACATCATTAACGCCTCTGCAACATTGTTAGACGAGAATCCCATTTCCCGCAAAAGAGTAAATCCATTGGCAAATTCCTTAACCTGGGAGTAAGCAAAAAACATCATCAATTTCTCTTTTCTTATTACTGCGTGGTGGGCACTAACTCACTCATTATATACAGACCAAATAATAACTTGAGTTCAAAATGGATAATATGAGTGAAAGCTTTTTTTCTTTTTTTCAGAATTCTCCCCAACCGTAAGATTTTGAAAAGGGCAGGAGACGTTTTACCTTAGTGGGATTGTCTCCATAATTCGCAACTGCAAGCGGGACAGCCTCTCTGTTGAGACCTGCTGCTATATATTTGCTCACCACAGGATCTGCAGTCGAACCCTGCACTCAAAAAGGCCATATTTACACAATAATCAGGCATTTAATCAATTCATATTCCTGGTTAGAACTAAGAATGTATGCTACGGCGCAAATTAGCAAAATGGAGCGCACATACATATGAAGGTGTTGGCTCAGTTGCCTTTGGCGGTCCGTTCTCGATACCGAGCCTGCTCCAGTTGGGATTTTCCTTCATTGCTTCGGTTAAAACACTCCTCTCGAAATCGAAATCAAAGTGGAAATTACTTCTTGGTATTTCTCCCAATTGTGGCAATAACGCAGGCTACAAATTTCAAATCAATTAACTTTATACTTAAGGCAAACAATAGGAATACAAAATTAATCCCAAAAAAAAAAAGAAGAGTAATTATATTTCTACCGGTGGTGTAATTCGATATTCAGGTTTTATAGAAACCCTAATTCCGACCCCAGTAGCTGCGAATCAAACACAACATATCGGTAATCAAATATCGATAATTAAAGTCGGAAAAAAGAGTAGGCAGCGAGTAAAAACACGGAACGATAGGAAACTAAGACACATACAGCTTGACGGGGGAGGCGTAGCGTGGTGCAAGGGAGGATTTGGATTTCGGATGTGTGCGGAGGAGGAGTGAGCGCCGGCGCCGCCGATCTTAGGGTAGAGCGACGGTGGTTGACCGTACGGCGGACGAGGTGCGGCGGCGGAGGGAGGCCTGCTGTACGACGGGATGTTGGAATCGTACGAAGGGCCGGTTTGTTTTCTGAAATCGTACTCCATTTTCAGGGGGATTGAATGATGTTTTTTCTATTGATCTGATTGAAGACTTAACTTGGGATGAACATGTATTCACGGTTACGGCCTTGTGCGCACAAAAGAAAATAATACGAGGGCACGGAATTTAGCACCATTTTTTACTTTTAGTTCATTCATGTTTTAAACTTCACCGTGTTTGAGTATACGTTTGGTAAATATAATAAGTATGTCTTATTTTGAGGACTTATAAGCTCTCCATATTTAAATAAGTCTTGTTTGGTTGCACGAGATTATTTGAAAAGTTTGAGTTTTTCTCATATGTTACTATTACAAGCTTTTCAAATAAGTTCATGGAGTTTTTTGATTTTATTCCTATTTTAATCCATTTATTTTTTTAGAAAATTACACTATTATTTTATTAAGTATTATTATTTTTTTAATTTCACCATTTTATTAATTATTAGATAAATATCTAAGAATTATTTTAGTATTGTGAGATTATTATTATTATTAATTAGATAAATATCTAGAGTTACTTTAGTATTGTGCAATAATAATAATAATAATAATAATAATAATATAATATTATAATTATTATTAGCTTGATTATAAACTGGTGTATAAAGAAAATTAAAAAAAAAATTATCTCCCAAATCTGTTAAATAAAGTATTGTGCAATTATTGAAAATTATAATAATAGTAATAATAATAATTATTATTAATTAGATAAATATCTAGAGTTATTTTAGTATTGTGCAACAACAATAATAATAATTATTATTATTATTATTATTATTATTAGCTTGATTATAAATTGGTGTATAAAGGAAATTAAAAAAATCCTCTCCCCAATCCGTTAAAAAAAGTATAGTGCAATTATTGAAAATTATATATATATAACGAAATTGGTAATAGAAACAATAATAATTAAATTTTATATCCTAATATTATATGAAAATAAATAAAAAATAGTATTAACACTATTATTTTAAACATGTACTTTTGTGTAATTTTGTATTTTTGAGCCAGCTTATCAACTAAATTTGCCAAACATTTTAATTTAGATCAGTTAGCTTTTCAGCTATCATCTAACTTATTAGCTTTGTCCGCCAAACATACTCTAAACGAAAATTTTACACACTAAATTAATATTTAAATAAATTTTTTGAATATATTAAAAATTAGAAAATGATTATGGTTTAAACATCATATCTCTCGTTTTCTTACATTTGCATTTATTGGTCTACCTTATTACTTAAAATAATTTGAACATTTAATATGTTTACGAAAAACTTTAACATTCTAAAATTTAAAATTTGGGGTGAACTTATAAAACTTTGGGATGCAAGTATCGACCTCGGGGAGAATTTTCCATCTTTATTTAATTTTATTACCGTTTTCAAGTTTTTGAGAGACATAAATTTGATGGTCGTTAAACTAAGACAAATTCTATTAGCACACGGACTTTTGCTAGCCACACATAATTTTCAATGCAGCCGTATGTTTGTTTTTTTTCACAACTTTGCTATATACATTAGGGGTAAATTATTCATTATGTCCCTCCAAAATAAATCTTATTTTTACACTTCGACACTCATATTTCAGAAAAAGAAAAAGAAAAAGAAAAAAAACGAGAGCGGCGTTAAGAGCGCTCATTTCTCAACAAGGACATGAAATCGAGCAGCCTATTTCTAAGTATGTTTGTGTCTTTTATTATTATTTTTTTTTATCCTATGATTTGTATTTAATTTGATATTTTATGTAGCAAATCTTGCATTATGTTTTTATATTGAGTTTATATTAACATGAGAAATAAAAGTTTGGATGTGAATTTTTGATTTTATGAACTTGGGTTGGGAGATAGATCAACCAATATTAGCCGAACTTACTTAAGATTTCGGTTCTGGTCTACTAAACAAATATCAATATAATTGGCCAAATTATTTTTTTGTTTTTTGTTTATCACATTTATATCGATTTTATAAAAATCAATGTAAAAAGAAAAAAGAAACAAAAAAAACAGGTTGTACATCGGTTTGTGACCGAAACTTCTTCAAAATTTAAGTCGTTGTTTGAACCGATATAAAAACTGATATTCTACTTCGATTTTTAAACCGATGTAGAACTTGTTTTTTGTAAAAACTGTGGCCGAATTTCGGCCGAAGAGGTCGCAAGTAGTTTTTTTGAAAACGCGAATCAAATTTAACAACTCGAATGCGAAAACAAAAAATTAATCGGACAAAAAATGAAAAAAAAAATGCTTACATTGATTGTTTCCATATTTTTTTATAATCAATTGTTGATTATTTGTTATAGTTAAAAAACTAGAGTTTAGAAAATGGAGAGTATCAAATTGAATTACGTGTGAATAATTGATGAAAAATGTTGAATGTGTTAAATTATATATTAATTTTTTTCTGAGTGTATTTAGTAATTGAGAAAAATAAGATGTTTAGATTTAGGAATTAGGCCTCCCCAATCGTATTGTTTACGAAAGCCCAGTGGGCTGCAACTTGAAAATGGACCTACATTTGGTTTTTAAATTCATCATGTATCATCATCATCCTCTTTTATTATGTAGAAAAAAGAAGCGATTTGACAAAAATGACTGGTGACTCGCGAGTTAAGTTGTGAGCAAATAATAAAATATATAAATAAAGAGAGTATTTCTCCGAAGTTTCGAATAATTGTTATGTTATAAGTAGTATCCCAATTTCAGATCTTGAATTGTCGTCTCAGGGTATTATATTTAATTAATAATATGGGAGTTCTACTCAGAAAATATTATTATGTAGGGAAGGGAGTGGTTTGCAAACACTAAAGTAATCTGTTATTGTAACGGAATAAATCCCAACATGATTTTCTTGAAACGATGAAATAATTTTGCCATCAGCGAGCAATGCATAAAAGGGCATGAGCCTCAAAAACTATGTTAGATCAATGTGTGCAGAAAAATGAGTACATCTGATATATCACTTCACTCAAACTCTTTCGCTAAATAATCCGTGTTTTAGATGATGACTAACATCTCTAAGTTTGTATATTTGTATGGGAAAAGAAAAAAAAGGCTCGCGAAATATAACCATCCTATGTGCAAAAGAAGAAACCACAGTCTTCAAAAACAAGATCATACACCCGAACATAGAGCTCCTGAATACAAAACGCCATAATGTTAGATACTGTAAGACTTTATAGAACTGAGATTGGGCGAGCAATGTGAGAGAGAGAGAGAGAGACCTGAGGACCAAGATGAGCAACAAAACTTTCTCTCGTCAACATGCTTGGCATCTACACCGATAAACCAGGATCCGACGCTGACATCATCATGGGCATATGCACGAAGAAAAGATCTACCAACCAAGAAAAAGAAAACAGAGAGGTCCATTTAGCATCTTATGGTCAAGCATTCAAAGGTTGCTCAATATGAGCAAGGTAGAATTTACTTACCTGTTGATTGATACAAACTTGGCCAAAGCCTGGGATATCACAAACATCTCACCCGAAGCATGGCGGAAATAACTGTTCACAAAAACACAACATTAGTACCGAGGTTTGAATTGAAATGTTTTCGCTGATGAAGGTGATAAAGTTTAGTTCATAATCAAACCTCAAGGTTGTTGTTTTTTTTGTGTGTATATATATATATATTATTATTATTTTTTTGTGTGAAATTTTCAGAAAACTCGGGTGTGAGGCTAAACCTCAGGGTTAGTAAAGTAAGGGATTATCTAATCACACAGAGACACACACACACACACACACACAATATATATATATATATATATATCTTTCAAAATTAAACACACACACTTGATTTTTGTTTCTATATTAAGAAAATGCGAACCTCAACAGGGCATTTGTGATGAGGTGGTCTTTGTAATTTGAAAGATAACTAGAGTTTTCCATAATTAGGCAAAACTGCAAGGGTAGTTATTGAAACTATCCCTTAAGTTAAAGAGAAGAATACAGAAAGTGGCGAGTATTATGCTTACGATTTCCCATCTCCGAATTTCCACCATTCTGGTTCGTACCATTTGTGGCCCCTGTGAAATTACAAGCAAATACAAGCCTCTTAATAGCAATTCACTACGTCATCAAAAATGCACTCTGTTAACTGCTTTAAAGTTTGGCCATACTCACCGTTCGGAGAAAACTTCTCCTGATTTCATACACCCGATATACACACGAGGCTTGTCCAAATGAGCAGCGAGTGTATTTTGTAAGGCATCTGTAGAAAGATATGTATAGACCATTTCATATCGCACAAATGCGATTAGAATAGAACAATCACCAATTGTGTACAATTATTTTCAGTAAATTGTACTCTACACCTACCAACATTTACGTAGACATCGCCATTGACTTTTGCGTAGTAGTCAGCATCCCAATTTTCTGCAGCATGAGCGAAAAATAATTTTGTCTTGTTCGGTAGTTCCTCAGGTGCCTCTACATGGTTTTCCTGATTGCAAATATTCAAATTATAAATATGTCGAGTGTAGTTGTTAAATTGTAAGTGCGCGCGTGCGCACACACAAAAAAAAGGAATGGCAAAAATGCTGCTGAAAACTTCGAGATCAAGCAATTTGCAACATAACGATTGAACAGTTAATAACTTTTTATTTTGAAGCCACAATAGCACGACTATGAGAATATTACAAATGAATTAAACGTGTCTTCGATATTGAGAGATAATACATATTCATAGTGTAGTATGCATAAAATAGTGATAACTTACAAGGACGAAAATATCATTTGTTTGTTTGTTTTCACTATCAATGCTCCTGTCCAGGCCGTCCCCTTGATTGGAACTGCAAATTACAATAATATTGATAAAACACTACAGTAGTATTAATTCAACACAGGTAAAAATAGGGTGGAAAGAGATGCATGCCTTCTTCCAATTACAAAACGGACAATAATGCCCTTTTGTTCCATCTTCTTCAAAGTTACACCTGCATATACGAAAGTATGACTTGGATGTGATTGTTCTGACAATTACAAATCAACTTCATGGACAGATAAGCGAGGACAATCCAGAAACACATACCACAAAGGAGGAAAAAAAGAGGTTGAAATGAACAAACCCACTCAAACAAATTATCCAACTGTCCTTAAAATGAAAAGTAAAAAAAGAAAAAAAATACCAGTGCCCATCCACGCCTTTCGTATAGCATCTCTGTTGCTTCTACGACCAAACCCTGTAAGTATTCCTATCACTACGAGTGGCCTCCTCTTAGGAGTTTTATTGGTCTCAGATAATTGCTTTGAAACAAAACCCTCCTGTCTAGCAGCTGCCAATTCCATCTCCAAGCCCGATAATTTCTTCTGTTGTTCCCTGATAGGCAACAAGATTTGTCTATATTAACACTCAAATATCAAATAACATCACTTATGAGGGGGAAAAAAAGGTCACCTGCATTCTAAGATTTTCCATGAATCATCGACCGACATTACAGATCTTCCCTGAGTATAAGAAATGATTTTTAGTTATCCGTGTCGTGTGTATGCATAAAATATGTAAGCCCCTGAACAGAGCTCAATAACATTTCGAAACACTTTTGCCAAAAAAGATAAGAAGGTATTACTTATGAGAAACCCAAACCATGCACCTGATACACACGGCATACAGTACCATATGAACTCTTCATATTTGCGACAAAAGATTAAACAATTAATCAGTAATTTCTTTCCTGCAGCCCGCAGCGACACTACCATTTACAAGCCTATTAATAGTTATGTCCCACAATTTTTTTTCCTTTAGTAATCAATATCAATAAGGAGAACACCGCAAATACTTCTAAGAAATACCATTATATATTTAATTTGACTCTGTTTAATTTATAGACAACCAGTATGGCGGAACCAGCTTTTTGTTCCAGTGAGGGCAATTACTTATCGGCAAAAAAATCATCGCGAATCAAGGTTTATTTAATGACTAAAATAATACAGCCTAGTTTATACATGAAAATCCTACAAGCAATACCATGAGCATATACCTCAAGTTTTACAATTTGCCATTCGAAAGAGAATTTATTAGGGTTCGATTCATGTGCCTTCAATTTATTTGATTATTATTATCCACTCCACTCCACTCCTTTATACCGTTTTAAAATAAATTAAAAAATACTACAAACACCAATTTCAAATATTGATGTAAACTTAGGGTTGGTTTAGGATTAGTATATTTAAATTTGGATTGAACCAAATTAATTGGTATGATATATCAAAACTAAAACTGTGATAAATAATCCAATTCATAAAATTAGATTTATTGAATTAAATTATATACAAAATAATTGATTTCTTCCACATGAAATTCAAGTAAAAGAAAATTACATTTTATTTTCTTGTATCAATGTTTTCGCAGTGTAAAAAGATTATAACTATACTAAAATTAGAACGTAAGTTGTCATGCCCAAAAAAGAGAAGAAAAAAATAGATAGGTCAAGGAAAAGGATAAAATCTATAGGCGTGATTTTAAATTTAAGAAACTAAATCTTTTAATGACTAGGTTGAATCACGTTTTACCATCGAACCAGACAACTCTTGAAATGGGTGTGTAAATTTAAGGTATGTCTTCTTCCCTAAAATATAACTGCAGCAGTTATTTCTCCTGTTTTTCATTATAATGGCACTAAAAACAATTTCCTTCATACACCAAGTAAAATTTCTTCAAAACTCAGTGCGGTCATAGGCCCACATTGGGCCTATGCTAGTTCCGCCCGTGTAGACAACAAACCATGGAAGCACCTTCAGCTGTAGAAGTATAGACATTTATTTATTTATGATTTACACTTATAATTTCAAATTCTTGTCCGTTACTCTAGAGACATACAAACACAGGGAAAGAAACAGAAAAATGGATTGACTAAAGCAAAGGAGCTATGTAAAGAACGTTGAATTAGATGCCAACAAGTTCAGTTCAATAGTTTTTTTTATTTCTCCAACCAATAAAAGTAATGACTTAAGAAGAAAACAAAAGTATAATCACCTGACCAGTTAATCTGTCGAGCTCTTCTGCTAAGTAAACTCTGTTTTGGGAGTCCTGCCACAATCTGGAACACCGAATTCACACATAAAAATTCACAGTTAAACACTTAACCTTTTTCGCTAGCCTAGTCATGCAGGATTCTTATCCTATTCCTATGATTCAAAATAATAATGATGATAAAAGTAAACATAAATAAGCAATGCTCAATAGATAATATTATAGTGCAACTCCAGCTTCTAAAATCCAGAATGATACAAAGATTTTAACTTTATTTTTTTACTGAAATTTCAAACTAATAAAGCTAGATAACTCCAGAAGTATAATCAAACAAAACACTAATGAATTTATCTATATTTTATTATATCTGAAACATAATTCTAATAAATAAATAAAAAAAAATTGGGGGACACAAATTTTAATTTTAATTTTTTTGGATGGTTCATTAATCCCATTCCAGCTCAAATTCGATATAAGGATTCCCATCTTGATTTCACCAGTTGACAGATACAATTAACTGATCAAGTCTCAACAGCTATAAAATTAGAAACTAGCAAATTGAAACAAAATAAATAAATTAGATTAAAGAAACATAAATTTAACGTAACTGCGCATAAACTATATATAAAATAATAATAATAATAATAATAATAATAATAATAATAATAATAATAATAATAATAATAACTAACCGTCCGGCGACGTATAGAGAAGCAAATGTTGCGAACATGGACAGAAATAGAGTTGAAATTCGGGACCGAATCACCATTCCTGTCAACCGCACACTCGATCCCTTGCTCTGCATTTGCTTTTCTCTTTTCTTTTCCTCAATTTTTTCTCAACTGATCTCCCTATTGAATTCGATTACTTAGTTCAACTCAACCAATACGAACAAGTAACCGAAACAACTGGAATGGGCAAAAAAGTGATCAACGATAATCAGTTCGCCATTGATTTGAAGTTTCGAATCAATAGAGTGATTAAAAATAATACAATAAATAATAAAAGAGAGTGAAGAGAGGTTACGAATTGAGATCCAATTGCAATAAGCTGTTATATGAATTTCAGTGCCAAGCGAAAAGAGAAAAGTGATGTTTTTGGGAACTTCTAGGGAGTGTTAATTAATAATTATCACTAACAACTTTTAATTTTGATAAAAATTGTCAAATGCTCCTCTAAATAAATTGAAGAATTTTATTACTCCCTCCGTCCCAAAATGATGGTCCTGCGGTTGGTTTCACACAGATTAAAAAATGAGTAGTTTATATAGTTAAGTCATTAATTCTTAGTAGTATTTTCTAATTATACCCTTCTTGAATTTATTAATATCGATTAATAATTATAAAAATCAGTGTTGGAATTAGTATATTTGTTATTGAAATAGTAAGATTTTGTATTGTAATCGTTAATTCTCAACTTACGAGGTAGAAAACTAGTATTTAAAAAATATTAAGTAAGAGAATGTATGGAAATGAAAAATTAATGATATGTTAAATATGGTAACTGGACTATCTAACGGACGAAAATGGAATACTGGACTATTTTTGTGGGACGGAGTGAGTATATCCAATTTTAAGTTACATGATCTCTCATTTTAGATAAATAATCCAAAATTATATTGTAAGATGTTTATACTACTCCTATCTTCTAGATTCCTCCCCCACCCACCCGACCCCCTAGCTTTTTTTACTGTTTTTTTCCCTAGTTTCTTACTTATTTTATTCCCCAATTTATTTTTAATTCAAAAAGTTCTTGGATTAAATTAAGTTTTTCACAATTTTTGTATCTTATGTTTTTCGATTTTAGCTGCCCACTCGTATTTGCAACAGCATTATTCTCTTCTTCAATTAGGCGTGATTTCACTTCTTTTATTGACCAGATCAAGACGTATATTCTAATAGTGTTATTATCTTCTTTCATGAATTCTAATTTGAGTACAGTTTCAATAGATTACTATTTGAACTATATTTAGGAAAAACTTATTATGTTGTTAATCGGTTTCAAATTAATACTCGTTTAATAGATTTTGTTATTTTTTTGAAATTCTGCAATCTATTTAGTTTAGCATGTGTTTGGTAGAAGATAATTGATTTTGTTAGCTTTAAGTTAAGGAAGAAGTATGAATTTGAATATGCATCCGTTTTTTTTGCCCCATTTTAATTTCTTACGTTATGTTGATCGTAGCAACCTATGTTGTCCATTTTTTTACTCTTGCTTTGTTTAATCTGTAGTCAATGTTACTGTCGTAGCAACCTATGTTGTCCATTTTTTTACTCTTCCTTTGTTTAATCTGTAGTCAATGTTACTGGTGATGGGATCTTTGTCTTTTATTTGTACGATGGTGAGAATTTATCTTATAAATTGGATATTGGTGATTCATTCGAGAAATTATTGATTATAATACTAAATCAAGGGAAAAAAACTCCACTTTTGTTGATGGGTACTATCACGTGTATAGTTACATAAATTCCTATTCAGTACCATTCATCCCGTGTGAATGTTTGGCCATCCCCAAACCCATTCGGGACAATGCTTTGATTGTCCCATTGATATCAAGGAGGCCTTGATTTGTACATATTTGTATGTGATTTTCGTGTGTTTTTGCATCGTATGTTGTGTGCTTTTATGTGTTTTAAATTTATCTTTTTATCTTTTTTCTTCCTTTTTTATATTTTTCATTTCTTATGGTGTTTAATGTATTTTTACTTTATTTTGTATGAAATAATCTAACTTTGTTTAATGTTAATATCTCAGCTCAAAACGAGGAAAACGGGACGAGCGACGAGCCGAAGCCATGCAGGTGCGTCGACTGACGCACCGTCGATGCACTGTCGACGCTACGCCCACGTCGACTGACGCACTGTCGACGCACCGTCGACGCAAATGTTCTGTTGCGTCGATCCTGGCTCGCGTCGATCGACGCACTACCTGTTGACGCGTGTAGCCTGGCTCGCGTCGACTGACGCACCGTCGACGCAAATGTTCTTGTTGCATCGATCCTAGCTCCGTCGATCGACGCACTGCCTGGTCGACGCGTGCAGCCTGGCTCGCGTCGAACTGACGCACCGTCGACGCTCCGGCAGTTTGAGCGGTTATTTTCGAAAAATCTATAAAAGCCGGTGGTTTTCTTCATTTTCAAGGGCTGGGACGAGGGGGAAAGGTCCAGATATTGTAGAGAACCCTCGGTTCATGCCACCATTTCAATTACGCGCATAATTCGGGTTGAAGAGTCGAAGATTGCAAGTTCGAGTCGTCAATTCCTCGTTTGTTCTTCGTCTTTGTTTTAATTTCTGTATTTTCGTTTTAGTTTCTTAGATTTCAGACTTTAGATGTTAGATAGATAGTTTGTAGTATGTAGTTAGTTGATAGTTTGAACACCGTTACCTTCAAGCTTTCAATTCCTATTTCGTAATCGTTTCTTGATGAATGCTCTCTTTATATTAGTTGTTCGTTTATTTTAATACCAATCATGTTACTGTTTGATGGCTGAATTTGATGCTTTTGAGTATGATGATGTTTATGGTTGAGTTTATTGGTCTAGTGTGCTTTGGGTCGTTTAGAACCATCGGGATTGACAACCCCGATCGTGGAGACGATTCCGGTGCACTTGACCTTCGTTTTTATTAATAGTTTTTAAGCTTTTAATTTTATTGCTCGTAGATGTTAGAAAACCTCAAACTGTATTCGATCGTGTGTTTAGTTTAGTTTAGTTTTTATTTTCGTTTCTACGTACGTAAAATCGAACATCGAAATAGTTTTCGATTAGTCTTCCTTGTGATTCGACTCGAGTCAACTTATCGCCTACAATAGCTTCGTTCTCTTGCGGACGAGCTTTTCATTATTTTAAACGCAAAAAAATTCGATTCAAAATTTGGCGCCGTTGCCGGGGAAGGCTAAAGGCTACGATTATTTGTTTGTTTGTGTTAGTGTTTGTTGTTGAATTTTATTTTTGTTTATTTTTGTTCTTTCTGGTACGTTTAATCTCGTTTGTTGAGTATTGTGCTTGTAGCCAACTCTTTGACGATTCGAGATTTTAGACCGAAGATGGCGGATTATCGAGTGAGATCGCCATATGATGACTTATGCACTTCACCTTTCGATGAAGAGGCGTTTTTCCCAACGTCTGATTGGCGTGGGTTTCGACCGAAAATTTTCCTTTGAGCTTTGCAATGCTGGAGTACAATCTTGATGAATTTTACCTCGAGCAACTTCCGATTTTTCATGGGTTTCCGAACAAAGACCTGCTCCATTTTATCCGAGAATACAAAGCTATAACCGGCACATTCCCTCTTTTCGGACTTACATGGGATCAAGTGATGATGAGGCTTTTCATGTTCACATTAAAGGATCGGGCGAGTAATGGTTGACAAATCTAGAGCTTGATTCATTGAAAACGTGGTATGAAGTAGTGGATCAGTTTATGGGGTCGTTCTACTCGTCTGAATGGGTCCCACCTTTGATTTCTTACAACTCGAGTTTAAATGATCCATATAATTCACTTGATCACTTTGATCAATCACATAGTTCCTATTGCCCAACATTTAATGAAAATTCTTATAACCCGGGTTTGGAACCTTTTTCCACGGGATATGATTCGTATGCTCTACCCAATTCTAATTCTTCGAGCTATGAACCATTTCCTCTTCTTACATCAAACTCTTATGTTTCGAGTTTCGAGCAGTTTTTTTCCAAAACCACATATCACGATTCGAGATATAATGATCCGTGTGCTCCTTGCGAATCATATTCTTATACCCCGAGCTACGATTGTTATCCTTTGTCTCATTCGTGTATTACTAATCATGAAACTCGAGTTGAGGTAAATCGACCTCATTTTGACGAGTTGACATTATTTGATGTGGTAGAGCCTACCTTGGATATTTGTTCGGAAGAGGTTTGTAAGACGGCTAAGATTGACGAGTTGGTTGAGATCCGCCCCTTTGCGATTTCTGATGACATTGCGGATAAAAGTGTGGGGGTGTTGCCGTTGGAGTGCCCGGAATATATTGGAGATTCAAGTCTCCCTACTCTTGGTGAAGAAGGTGGAGTTATGATGCTGATGTTGGAGGAGAGTGAGACTATTAAGTCGTATTTTGAACCAACCGAAGCTTTATTGAAATCTGATCTTGAGGTGGTTGACGAGATAGTCAAGAAAGTGTCCGATCACCCCAAGCTACAAGTGTCGTTTGACATATTCGAGGTGATCGATTATTCGCGTTTCCGACCTTCAAAGCTAGTTGGAGTGTTCGGCATCTCGGGACGTGATTTTTATGCCCGCCTTGGTGATTATCATCACCAAATCTTGCTCTTGGAGAATACCAAGGCGTGGCACGACCGCCATCTATTTTTAGACCCAGGATGACATCGAACGTGGACGTCGTCAAGCTAGAGACGTTAAATAAAGCTCTTCTTGGGAGGCAACCCAAGTTCCTTTTAACGTGGACGTCGTCGGAATATATGTGATTTTTAAGGCCCGTTGGATGATTTTCACCACAAGCGCGAATTCAGGGACGTGTCTCTCTTTCTCTTACCTTTTACCATACTTTGCTGAATTTTTC
>BMAC01000026.1:1233905-1323268 GCA_014905375.1 Phtheirospermum japonicum | reverse complement strand
GCCCCGTTTTCCGATACCCTCTATAGGATTTTATGTAATTTTTCTTTTTATTTTGGAGACGTTAAAACTCCACGTGCAAAGTTGAGAAATGTTATCAGTTGCATTTAGCAACGTAAGATTGGAGTCAATGAACTCTCGCTTTTGATGTATGTATATTATACTCGTTTTGTACCTCATCTTTATGGGTACCTATTAATAAAAAAAAAAAAAAAAAAAAAAGAGAAGAGAGAGAAAAAAAAAAAAAAGAAAGAAAAGAAAAAGAAAAAAAAAAGAAAGAATAAGTACAAGAAGAGAAAACCTTGTACAAGTTGAGTTCTTATTTTTATTTTTTATTTCTTAGATTATATTGTTAAAGAGGTGTTTTGATAACTGGGCTAGTCGGGTGACGACTTGGTGGTTTGAGTAGGGATAGACTTTGGCCGAGGCATGGATGGGTGACGTACATGGAGGTCAACTCATTACTTTTAGGTGTTCGCGAAGTTAGTCTAAATCTCTTATCTCAACGTTATCGTGTCGTCCTTTTAGTTGAGTTTCTAGTCGATCTAATGCATTAACTTCTGGAATCATATGGATGCATTAGTCATTAAGTCATCGGGTAATTAGTTTTTCCTTGTCTACGTCTAGATTAGATTTTGCTTGAGGACAAGCAAAAAGCTAAGTGTGGGGGAGTTGATTTGTACATATTTGTATGTGATTTTCGTGTGTTTTTGCATCGTATGTTGTGTGCTTTTATGTGTTTTAAGTTTATCTTTTTATCGTTTTTCTTCCTTTTTTATGTTTTCGTTTCTTATGGTGTTTAATGTGTTTTTACTTTATTTTGTATGAAATAATATAACTTTGTTTAATGTTAATATCTCAACTCAAAACGAGGAAAACGGGACGAGCGACGAGCCGAAACCATGCAGGTGCGTCGACTGACGCACCGTCGACTGACGCACCGTCGACGCTACTGTCCACGCTCGCCCGCGTCGACTGACGCACCGTCGACGCAAATGTTCTGTTGCGTCGATCCTGGCTCGCGTCGATCGACGCACTGCCTGTCGACGCGTGCAAGCCTGGCTCGTGTCGACTGACGCACCGTCGACACAAATATTCTGTTGCGTCGATCCTAGCTCCGTTGATCGACGCACTGCCTGGTCAATGCATGCAGCCTGGCTCGCGTCGACTGACGCACCGTCGACGCTCCGGCAGTTTGAGCGGTTATTTTTGAAAAATCTATAAAAGCCGCTGGTTTTCTTTATTTTCAAGTGCTGGGACGAGGGGGAAAGGTCCATATATTGTAGAGAACCCTCGATTCATGCCACCATTTCAATTACGCGCATAATTCAGGTTGAAGAGTCGAAGATTGCAAGTTCGAGTCGTCAATTCCTCGTTTGTTCTTCGTCTTTATTTTAATTTCTGTATTTTCATTTTAGTTTCTTAGATTTCAGACTTTAGATGTTAGATAGATAGTTTGTAGTATGTAGTTAGTTGATAGTTTGAACATCGTTACCTTCAAGCTTTCAATTCGTATTTCGTAATCGTTTCTTGATGAATGCTCTCTTTTTATTAGTTGTTCGTTTATTTTAATACTAATCATGTTACTGTTTGATGACTGAATTTGATGCTTTTGAATATGATGATGTTTATGGTTGAGTTTATTGGTCTAGTGTGCTTTGGGTCGTTTAGAACCATCGGGATTGACAACCCCGATCGTGGAGACGATTCCGGTACACTTGACCTTCGTTTTTATTAATAGTTTTTAAACTTTTAATTTTATTGCTCGTAGATGTTAGAAAACCTCAAACTGTATTCGATCGTGTGTTTAGTTTATTTTAGTTTAGTTTTTATTTTCATTTCTACGTACGTAAAATCGAACACCGAAATAGTTTCCGATTAGTCTACCTTGTGATTCGACTCGAGTCAACTTATCGCCTACAATAGATTCGTTCTCTTGCGGACGAGTTTTTCATTATTTTAAACGCGAAAAAGTTCGATTCAGGCCTCCTGAAAGACCTAAAAGGAAGAGGGTGTTATCTAAAGGAGAACACATTCCAGAGCTATTAAATGCAGTTGATGTGGACGCGTCGACAATCATAATTAAAAAAAACATGCATTAAATCGCTTCTTAAATTGTTGATTCTCTGGTAGACCTAAATATCTATGTTCATAGTTTTTATTTTGAATGTTGCTGCTTCTAAATCATGAAGTGATGATGATAAAATCATGAGCAGTGTAAACTGATCTTATTTTGCCATGTGAAGATTTGTGCTTTCAAATATAGTAATAAAATTAGTGTTACTTTTTGAAATCGGTGAGATACGTATCTACATCTAATTAATTTTACTTGAAAAGAATAAAAGGGATATCCATTATATAAGTAGTTAAAATCCCGAACTCAAATTAATATTTGATTTTTAAGATTAAACCGATTAAAAATTTCAAATTTGAACTCATCACTGTGCCTAGATATGGAAAAGATGGATCATTCATTTGTATTCCCGAAGCCCATACACATTTTTTTAATTGGAATGTGCTCAAAATATATTTTTAACACGAATCGTCAACTATATGCGCACTATAAGCTTGATTAATAAATAAACTTTGATAAGTAAAAAGTTCGCATATAATGTAGGAAATCTCGGTTATGAGTAAGAAATATACATATTACGTAAGAAATTTTCGTTTCATGATATGTGAATTTCTTACTTAATCACAAATATGTCTTCTTACTGCACGCGTATTAAATGTAGGAAATCTTTGTTATAGGTAAGAAATTCACATATTACGTAAAAAAAAATTCAGACTGTATGAATTCTCGGTGATTAAGTAAGTATTACGTAAGAATTCTTACATGATATGTGAATTTCTTGCTTAATCACCAAGATATCTTATAGTTGAAAATTATCTTAGGTATGTATATTGACTCAATGAACACACATAGATGCTTGCAACTATATTAATTGGCGATGCAATGCCACCAGGCAATTTAATAATCATGGGTATGAACTACATTAAACTTGGCATTCCCTATTTTGATTGATTTATAGTTCAAGGAACTACAATTACATCAAAACATTTCTTTCATAGTGTTCACAACCTTAACACTTGAATTTCTTACTAGATTATAGTCACATCAAAATAGAAAACAAATGATGATCAAAATAATCCTAGTCCAAATATGTTGCCATTCATCACAATATTCTTCACAATCTCTTCTTTAAATATTTGAAAATCATTTATCAAAATCTTATTCAGAATCTTCTTCTTTTGCATTATGTGCTTCATGAAGTAGCAGGCGTAAATTGCACTATCGTTCCTAGGACATGAAATGATTAACATTAGAATTAGTTAGTGCAACGATAAACTTTTAATGCCATTTAAAACACTCACGTGTCTGCTCCTTGCTGAGGGGGTTTTCTTACACTCAACAGTGGTAAGTGAGTAGACTCTCCGGCCTTGCTTAGCATTTTAACCGCATTTATCTCTATAATTTATTTCTGTAAATCTGAATATAGTGAACGGTGTTGTCACTCAATTAACTAAGAAAGTTACATTAGTTAAAATAAAGAATTTTCATACCATAACTTGAAACCTCACAGAAATCCTATGTATTCTTCCTCGCCTTCATGGAGTTGTAGAACTTACACTTGTTTGCAAAAATATCATATTCTAATAGAGTCAAGTGAAATAGTTTTGTTTCTTTGTTGTATATTGTCGACACCATTGGTAAAAGAACACTTGGGCCCTTGACCGTTAATGCGTCCGCCACTTGTTTATTAATGGGATTGTGTACTGGTCTTTGCTTAACAATAAATCGATTGCAGAATTTGTAATCAAACTGAACATGACCAATTTATTACCACATATTTCAATTGCTTCAATACTCATAAATTTCTTTTTCCTTTTTTTTTTGGTGTGTGTGTGTTAATATGTGTGCCCAAATATGCCCATTCATTAACCACTCATTTGAGCTCACAAGCAATCAGAATTGATAGTCTAAATAAGCCTCTTTCATAAAACCTAATTTAAAACACTAAAAGTGTTAATATTTCAAATTATCAAACATAAACAACAGCTATCTTATTATTATTATTACTATTATTATTTATTATTTTTTCTTAAAACTTGAACCCCGTATACATTCAGATTCAATTTTGAAGATAAACACCAAAATCTCATCAGAATAAAGCGAGAAACTATTGTGTAGAATAAGAATTTGTATGAGTATATAGCATAAAACTGGAAAATGAAACACAATTTCAATAAAGTGAAGCGAATAAAAAAATGAAATGTGAATCTAATTTCATTTCCATAACCAAGATTCAAGCATAAAATTCAAAAACATTCATCAGTAGAAACTATCAACTCGTCATAATCAAACGGAGAATTGTATATAAATTTGCTACATATTTTGCAAAAGCATGATCAACCATTAACAATAATACTTTATATCTAGATCGTAAATTTCTTACTATTTGTTTGTTCCTAGGTGTCGGTGCGTGCGCGCGCGCGCGCAAATATGCTCATCAAGTAAGAAAATCAATTATTTCTTACTACACGTCTGATATATAATAATTTCTTACCACATATATGAAATTCCTAACTTCTTACTGAATACTCACAATATAAAACTCGAATCCTAATACCAATAATAGAACACCAAGCAGATAAATTTTGAATCTTAATTTCTTACTGAATAACAATAATAGAACATCAAATGAGTAGCAGGTAAATCTAGAATCCTAATTTCTTACTGAATACCAACAATAGAATATCAAATGAGTAGCAGATAAAATTTGAATCCTAATCTCTTATCGAATAGCAACAATAAAACAATAAGGTTTTTATCTCTAATCTGAAGGAAACCTGAAAATGGAATCCAAATTTCATACTATATCTAAAAACAAAGAAACTTACCGAATTTTTTAAACTGTTATTCTGCAGAGATTTTTTTTATTCGACGCCGGCTTGATTTGGTCCTACTTGATCTTGTGTCTTTTGTTTTGGCTTCACCATCGATTTTTCCTTTTGTTTCTTTGATTTCTCTTTCATAGTCTATTTCATGAGATTTTATGAGGATTTATGTGAGATTTACCGATGATTATGTGAGAGTTTTTGAAGAAAAACGAGAGAAAAGTTCCAAGGAACTGTAGAAAGGAAGCTACGAGATGTTGGGGGATCAAGGCGTGTTGTTCAAAAAGACTGATGATAGGGTTAAATTTAACAATGTATATATGTATTTGGAGTATTTGACAGTTTTCATAATTAGTTGAAGTATTTGATTAAAACAATTTTCATTATGATGTATTTGGCAATTACCTCTTAGTTTTATTATATTTCGTGTTTACATTTATATTTTTAAGTTATTTGGAAAAAGGGAAGAGTAATAAGTTTACAAAATTTACTAAATCGACTCACATTTTAATTACATGCTATTAATTCTATTATATTTACCCTTTACTATTATTTTTAACCTTTAAGCTGATTTTTTCTCTTTGATAACTCATTCTCTTTTCCATTGCAACTAGAAAGTTAAAAAAAACACCCCATGTTCTCAAATTCGACATCGAACACCCACAAATGTAAAAAAATCTACGGAGAAGACTATGGAACCAATTGACTTTCGTACGAAGAATTCTTGTTCAGATTTACCCTTTTAAAAATGAATATGGCTTAAGGATATATATGTTGTGCGAAATTTCACTCAATTAGATGTTATTATATTGTGTAAGTATATTTTGTATGCATTTTTTCAGAAAACCATCAACAGTTGACAATCGATGAAAATCCCCAAAAAAATGTTGTTGTTACCAGGTTTGAACAACAACATAATGTTTGACACTATTGGCCGAATACTTCTGCCAATGTTCTGTAAGTGCTCATCAAACATTTTCGCCTATATTTTGCCTGTAATCGTCGAACAACGTTTATTTTTTCAACTTATTTACATAATGACATTTTCACCTCAATATATTCTAAATTATTTGTAACCTCTATTTTTTAAAACTTGTTTATGTAATGACGTTTTTATAACAATAGTTATTTTTATTTTTCCTTATTTTTCAATAGAGTGGATTTAGTAAAACATAGGGTGAAAATAGTCATGCACGAAATAATATAGTTAATTTGTTATGATGAATATGACCAACGTTAACCAGTTTATACAAGATGACCGGATTTAGCAGCCATTACTCATATGTATGTTGTAATATACACCCACATGTGCGATTGAAACTATAGAGAAATAGTGTTTTACCGAGGGGTTTTTCTCTTGGTAATGGACAAAAATCCTTCGGTATTCAGTTTACCGAGGGAAGCCATTGGTGAAATTCTCCTCGATAAAGGTACCGAGGGGAATAACTTTCTTGGTAATTATTCCAACGAATTTATTGAGCGGGATATTTTTAGTAAATCGCCCGACCCTCGAATTAGAATTTCCTAGATAATACCAAGGGCAATATTGCCCTACCAAAAATGCCGAGGCAAATATTTCTCTTGGCTCTTTATCTTTAGTAATTTACCGAGGAACTTTTTAATCCCTCATTTTTTTAATCTGAGTATTTTAAGATTTTTATTATATTGCCTGTTTTTGTATAAAATACCAAAATAATCAAAAACCGGAAGAAAGAAAAAAGCACGAATTGAATAAACAAGTATTGAATTACCTAAATGTAGAATTTTGATCAAGTGTACTGAATCCATCACATTCAAAAAAAATCTGAATATATCACAAGTTTACAAGAAAATATCGGAGGAATACTATGCGCTGCGTTTATCCATGCCTTGAGTTCTTGCTCCCGCTGCACACATTCCGCATCCATCCACCCCTCGAGTTCTTGGTCCCGCTGCACGTGTAAGCATTCAGATTGGTTTTACTTCCCTTCTACGCTTGTTGAGCTCGTCTAGTGGCCTCCAGTTCCTTCTGCTGCCTCTGGATTTCTATCACCTGAGTCATGTCGTACTGGGAGGAGGAAGAAATGTCGCCCCTAAAACCCTTTGAAGAAGCTACCAACTTCCCAAAATAGTCAATGCCATAATATTAGTCCTTAATCAACCTGACGACGTTGAGATAAATAAGGTCAGGGTCAACCTCGTTATGTGAATCATGTGAAGAAGTACGTGACTCATTCATACGTATTTGGTACTCCTCCTGAAATACATACCGTTAGTAAATTCTATATCTATATGAAAACCAAAAAAATAAGTAAATTTATAATTATATAGAATAAAAGACACTTACATCGCTAGTACCAAATCTCGTATCAACCCACGTGCCATCAGACTTCTTGTGTGTATATACAAAAAGCTCATACGTAGTGGCCGGTTCACCCATCTGCCTTTCTTGTATTCAAAGAAAACTATTAAATAATTAACATTAAATAATTAAATAAATAATGTATTACGATTTGAATCTACTTACGATACCATAAGAATAATCAATCTGAGATCTAGACCCTCCTATGTGCTTCGACATCCCTTTACCTGAGCCAACAGGTCCGCTCCACCTATTGGCGTTGCGCAGGTCAGAACTCTTCTTATTTTTGGGCTTATCCATGCCCTAGTTGAGATGGATGATAATTATAATTAGGGGTGAGCATTCGGTCGGTTCGGCCAAAAACCGAACCGAAATAACCAAAATCGAATTTTGCATAAAATTTCAAACCGAACCGAACTGAAATCCGGTCTAAAACCGAACCAAAAAAATCAAAAACAAAAATATTTACAAAATTGCAAAACGAACTAAATCGAAAATATGTTTAAAACCGAATTAACCGAACTGATAAAAAATAATAATAAGTAATATAAAAATTATATTTTTTATTTTTTAATTATATTTCAGTTAAAACCGAACCGAATCAAAAATTTTTTGTAAAACCGAGCCGAACCGAATTAACCTATTTTTCAGAATTCTCAAATCGAAAACCGAACCGAACCAAAAATTTTGGTTCGGTTCGGTCGGTTATTTTGGTTTTTCGGTTTTTTGCTCATCCCTAATTATAATATAATCCTTAATCATTTATAATATTAAAAAATTATGATACACTAAAATAAAAAAATTGCTTACCTCCACACGTGCTCGTCAATAAATTCTGGCCTCAAATCAATCTGATCATGGGTCAGCTTATACTCGATTAGCCGCTTCCCGTATTTGTCCCCCATTCCCCTAAAAATGCATTCATCACATTAGCGTTACTGTATAGATTAGTATCCAAACAATAACGATCTACAAAACAAAATAATTATAATTCACTTGATATACGATTCTCAAGTTATATTAACTTATTTACACATGAATAAATTATTTATCTGAGACATGACCGACGCATAGACTTTGGGTCTGGCTTAAACTACAACCCGACAGGATGAAGTTCATTCTCCATGATGTCTCAGTAGACATTAGCCAGTTTGCCAACCTACTATGAAGTGTGTAATTGTGTTTATGGTTAAAAATATTATTTAATAAAAACAAAGATTAGAATTTTATAATTATTTATTTACTTACTACTTATCCCCAATGAGATAAAATAGGTATCGCCCATCTAATGGGGCCAACATCTGTCGAGATGGAACAACGTCGAACAACACGGGTGCATCCATATCTGGTGGAGTCGTTGTATGCTCTCTATCGAGCCCCACATAGTCGTTGTCATAATCTGCTAAGTGAGGATAAGGTGTCTGAATCAAACTTCTTACACTTACTTTTTATTAAAATAAGAGTTCGTCCACAAGAGAATGGAGAAATTGTAAGTGGTAAGTTTGACTCGAATCGAATCACTCGAGGAAGACTAATCGAAAGTGATTCTTCGTGTTTGATTTCAGGAACGAGAAAATAACGAAAAAAGCTACCCTAAACACTCGATCAATTTTTGGTTTGAGAAGTTGTAATAACTAAGACGATGATTTAAATGATGAGCAATGAAATCAAAAACTTTGAAAAGATTAAGAAGACGGGGGTCCAGGGATCTAAAATCGTCTCCACGATCAATTGACATTTTATCGAACACTTAATCTATGAATTGGGTTGTCAATCCTAACTTTTAGATTAAACACCCTGTAAAATTAGAAGGTTTATGGATATACGAAAAATTCTCAGATTCACGATGTTGTTAATCAATGTTACCAACATCAGTTAACAACATCGACCAGAGTAAATTTAAACTTATGCAGCGGAAATTAAAATATGAGAACACGATTAAACAAATTCAGTTCACAAGTAAAAGTACTTGTGAACTTGGGTGTAGAAACCCGAAAACCATATTACTTTCTTTTTAAGTTCAATACAAAATATAAAGTAATATATGAAAACTAAATATCAAGAAACTTGATACTAAATACTTGTTKCCGGAATGGCAAGATCTTCTCCGTTGGTCACGCAACTTTGAAGAACTTGTTAATCACGATTATTGGCTCCAAGTAGTACGTCGTGTTCTTCCTTCTTGCTTTGCCGTGCGTCTTGCGTCGTGCGATTTCTCCTTGAATTTCCCGTGCGTAAAAATCCTTCTCGAAAAGTCGTGAATGTAAGAGTATTGAAGGTGTCCTCTTCTCTTGGCTTTGTCTTGTCTTAAATAGAAGAGTCCTAGAGTCCTAAAATTGGTAGATTCCTAAAACCAAATCTTAAACACAATCTAGGAATAATTAAAGTCTTGTATACAAACTAGGAAACAAATCTAGAGTCCTAATTTTAGTTCCCTAATATATTTTGGGCCTAAGAAAGGCAAATAACTAAATAAGGAATTATTCCCAAGAATAAAATCCTTAACAATCTCCCCCTTTTGCCTTTCTGGACAAAATACCCAAGACGCATGAAAATAATCAAAAGAGTAAAAACTCCCCCTGAATTTAGAAACTCCCCCTACATTAGAAACTCCCCCTAAATGGAGTATCCAATGTTGAAAACAAATACGAACCAGCGTCTTCTACATTCTTCTCCCCCTTTTTTATTCTGAAAGCAAAAGGACCTCAACAAACGAGTCCCGAAGCGCCTGGTGCTGTGCAACCTTATTATCAAACAAAGTAAACTGGGCTCGGACAAACGAAGCAGAAAATGGAGCCATGTTGGTACTGATGTTGGGAATACCAGAACCAACATCAAACATGACACCAGCTCAAAGAGGCGCCACGGTGCCTAAAGAAGGTAATCAGATTCTGCTTCACGAAAACACCAACGGGGGTTTGGCGCTCAGCAATCATGCCTCGATTTTGAAATCCCAATAACAGCTCCTCAGCTTCACTCGTCAAGAACCTCGTGGATATGGAACATTATCAGAATCGAAGCTTGGAGAAGAGGCAGGATTATCTGTGGGGGATGTTGGTTTCAGTGTCACAACCCCAGAAACAACATCAGCTGACACGGCAGATTTGGACTTCTTCTTTTCTCTCTTTGGGTGGAATTTTCTTATTAGCTAGACGCAGAGTATGTTTCTGAAGCTTTGCTGGGTGATGGTGAATTCGATAATCTGCAAGAGATTGAAAACAACTACAAACAAAAAAAATTGAGTGTCGCAGGCAGTAAAATTTGGAGAAAGAAAAAGTAAAATTAAGAAAATAACTCCCCCACTCTTTCTCAAATTAAGACACACGATCTCAACTCAACTACTCCGTCATCTCAATTTTGGAAATAAAAATCAAAAATCCCAACTACAAATTAAAACCAAGATAGAGCTAGATTTTTATAAACCATCACCATAGTTGAACAAATTCTTTGCAAAGCAATTTTTCACTCGCCAAATTAACCTCTTATTACCTGTCCAATCCTCCGATTATAACACCACTGAAACACTTGGTTAGTTCCATTCAAAACAAAATTGAGAGTTTTCAAGATAGACAAAGAACACAAGCAACAATACGCACAGCAAGATGGCATCTTCACAAAGTATGAATGTCCTATGGGATGCCTAAAAATCATGACCTAAAAGGTTAAAACAGAACACTTTATGATTTCAGTGACTTGATCGAATGTTGCTTTTTATTGCTAACAACATTATAAACCAACATTGCCTCAGGTGAAGTCAATGGAAATTTACCCCTTAATCCAAGTTAATGACTACGTCAAGATCTCTCAAGAGGCTAATATTTAAAGAATGGATCATTTTGTATCCAAATTTTCTTCATCCTTGAAGGGATTTGAATCTTTTAATCTTCAGCAATTGCTGTTAAAAACCTCTTATTTTTGGACCTGGGAGAAAACCTGTTTCTGCGGGTAAGTCCCACAATCACCTAATTGAAGAGGTTGGTTCTTTTTGCCATTACTTTTATTGCAACACAGGACCTTATTGCACTTTCAATCAAACTCAATGCATTATGAATAGTATGAAAAGAAAGATAAAAATACATGCAAAAATATACAGATGTTGTGACTGATGTTAATAAGAGGTGTCACAACATCACAAACCAACATTGGTTAAACAATGCACATACTGAGATCTCTTCTCAAACGAGAGAAGGTCTCGAAATCTAATGCCTTAGTGAAGATGTCAGCAATATGATTGACTGTTCCTATATGCTCAAGGCTAACTATCTTCCTCTCAACCAAATCTCGAATAAAGTGGTACCTTATGTCAATGTGTTTGATTCGAGAAAGTTGGACCAAATTTTTCAAGATATCAATGGCACTGGAATTACCACAGAGCACAATCAATGTTCTTCTATGTAGACTGTAGTCCACTATCATTTGGTTCATCCACAATAAATGTGTAAAAGTACTTTTAGATGCAATATACTCGGCGTTAGCTATAGAAAAAGAAATGCAATTTTGTTTTTTGCTATACCAAGATATAAGATCTTATCATATTTGGACTCAGAAATAAAAATACCATCATCCAGTTGTTTAAATTGCAAACCAAAAAAGTAAGAGAGATTATCTTCCACGCTCATCTCGAATGTTTCAGACATTGTCGTAAAAAACTCACTAACCATCGATTCAATACGAGTGACTGGAGTAAACATCTTATCTAAATCTGAGGCTGATTTTGGATCAGCTTGAGTCGATGTTGGTATTGATGTTGAGTTCCCAAAACCATCACCGTAACCAGCATCGCCAGTTTCTTCAGTTTTAACATGTGCATCTTCATCTATGTTCAATCTTTCCAGCATCTTGTACCTGCAGAACACATCACCAATAATTTGGTAACAATTGTCAGAAGTCCTCTGACCAGTGTGGATACATGCACCATCCTCGTCATAGACTTCACACTTTTCATGATTGAACTTGACATTGAAACCACCATCGCACAGTTGGCTAACACTTATCAAGTTCACCGTTAAACCTTTGACTAGAAACACGTTCTCGAACTTTGCAATACCAGGTACATGAAGGGTTCCTTGGCCAATGATTTGGCCATTTGCACCTCCACCATAATTCACCTTTCCTCCATTAAACTTGATAATATTCGAGAGGAGATCTTCCGAGCCGGTCATGTGTTTAGAGCATCCACTGTCGAAGTACCAGGCTCCAGGGACGTGGGATTTCAGGGAGGTATAGATCATGTTGCACTTGATATCAGTTTTCTTGACCCAAACTTGTTTGAACCTGGTGTTGGTATTGATGTTGGTAACACGGGAACCAACATGGGACTCAGCAGTCAGCTTTAACCTTTTAAAATGAGTTTGCATGCCAACAAGCTTCCAGCAGTATGATCGTATGTGACCTGGTTCACCACAGTGATGGCACACATATTGTCTTCTTCTCCTCTTGTGGCGTTTGGTGGACTTCACCTTTTGACTTGAAATTGGATTTTAAACATGCTTGAATTCAATCCCGTGTTTTGAACAATTCGGGATACACGATTCCAAAATCTCATCCACCTTGGCCTTGCCTTTGTTGAGGTTTGTGAGGGTTTCTTGGGCCTCCTTCAACTCGATTTTCACCTTTTCTAGCTCAACATTCTTCTTGGTGAGCGACGTTTCCAAGCGAACAATTATGTCAAGCTGATCATCCTTTTCTTTGGTTAGCTTTTCTACTTCCTTTGCGAGATCTTTGGCCTTGAGTACCTGTTTACTCCAACTGACAAACATTTTCTGGTGGTCAATACTCAGCTGCTCGTATTCCTCTTGATAATCAGTGATCTCGGCATTCAAGCACATGATGTTGTCTGCAAGCAAACCAACATGGACATCCTCGTCCCATACAACATGGGTAAATAAGTATGGATCAGGTTCAGTTGACTCGGAATCATTAACATCCTCTATAGCAACCATGCTCTTCTTCCTCGGAGTATCCATAGTACCTAGACAAAAAAGGATCAGTACTTAAAAGGTTACGTAACCCGCTCTAGATGCCAATTGTAAAATTAGAAGGTTTATGGATATACGAATAATTCTCAGATTCACGATGTTGTTAATCAATGTTACCAACATCAGTTAACAACATCGACCAGAGTAAATTTAAACTTATGCAGCGGAAATTAAAATATGAGAACACGATTAAACAAATTCAGTTCACAAGTAAAAGTACTTGTGAACTTGGGTGTACAAACCCGAAAACCATATTACTTTCTTTTTAAGTTCAATACAAAATATAAAGTAATATATGAAAACTAAATATCAAGAAACTTGATACTAAATACTTGTTGCCGGAATGGCAAGATCTTCTCCGTTGGTCACGCAACTTTGAAGAACTTGTTAATCACGATTATTGGCTCCAAGTAGTACGTCGTGTTCTTCCTTCCTCGCTTTGCCGTGCGTCTTGCGTCGTGCGATTTCTTCTTGAATTTCCCGTGCGTAAAAATCCTTCTCGAAAAGTCGTGAATGTAAGAGTATTGAAGGTGTCCTCTTCTCTTGGCTTTGTCTTGTCTTAAATAGAAGAGTCCTAGAGTCCTAAAATTGGTAGATTCCTAAAACCAAATCCTAAACACAATTTAGGAATAATTAAAGTCTTGTATACAAACTAGGAAACAAATCTAGAGTCCTAATTTTAGTTCCCTAATATATTTTGGGCCTAAGAAAGGCAAATAACTAAATAAGGAATTATTTCCAAGAATAAAATCCTTAACACACCCAACAATCTCAATTGATGGTTCTAAATGATTTTAGGCACTAGACCCGTAAATTCTAACCAACAATCATCAACAAACTCAATAACACAAACCCAAAATGAACAAGAACATGATTAAACATAAAAAAGCTTAAAAGAGGACAATAATAAAAAATGAGCTTGAAGATCAACAATTATATTTACATAAACTTGTAACGATTATATAACGTAAAATCATGAAAAATTACAAGAAACATAACTACGAATCAAAAACATCATAACCCAACAAGAAAGTTCATAATCAAAGCCATCAAGAAATTAGAATAATTGAAGAAAAGAAATTGAAAGCTTACTAATTAAAAATGGAGAATTACATCATTCAAACAAGTAATCCGCGAATTAAGATGAATCTATGTCCAACATCTAAGAAAATCTCAAGAAATATTCTATTAAATCTAAAAGCTGAAAAATTGAAATGAAGAAGTTGGAGAAGAAATGAAGAGAAAATGGAGACATTGTTTTGGGCATTCAAACCCTAGGTGGGTTCAAGAGCTTCTAATGTGAGAATGGAAAGTTGTATATATAGTGGTCAAAGTGGGAGCAAAATAGTCGTTTTGCCCAAAATGGCCAAAAATGGTCTGACCACCGATTCTGAAAAATAGCACCGTCGATGGCGCATTGATTGGGCGTCGACGACGCGTTGGCGGCGCATCGATGGCACGTCTCGGTGGTTGTGTTTTCTGGGTCCGAGTCGTGTTTTTATCAAATCGAGCCAGTTGTGATCCTCGAGAACGCTTTTAGGCTTGATAGACTTCCCTAAAATAAGGAAAAGCAAAATAACAAAAAAAATCTACAAAAAGTAAACTAGAAATGCAAAAAATACACTAAAAAGACGACAAAAGCTACGAAGACGCAAAATGAGAAAAAACGGGATTAAATACGACTAAAACTCAACTAAAGCACACATGACAAGACACAAAAACACACGAAAATCACACACGAATATGTATAAATCAACTCCCCCACACTTAGCTTTTTGCTTGTCCTTAAGCAAAACCGAGCCTAGACATAGACAAGGAAAATCTAACCACCCAATGAACTTAAACTAATGCATTCAAATGATTAGAGGAGTTATGCATTAAACTAATTAGAAATACAACTAAAAGGACAACACGATACGTTGAGATAAGAGGTTTAGAATCCCTTCCGAATGCCTAAAAGTAATGTGTTTCCCTTCATGCACGTCCCTCATTCATGCCTCGGCCAAGGTCTATTCACGCTCAAACTACTAAGTCGTTTTTAACAATAAAATCTAAAAAGTAAAAATAAAAATGTATACAAGGGTTGCACAACTTATTATATACAAATCACTTGTACAAGGATTTCTCTTCTTGTACCCTTTTTTTTCTTTCTTTTTTTTTCTTCCTTTTATTTTTTTTCTTTTTTTTTCTTGAGTACCCATAAAGTCGAGGTACTAGACGAACACGATTTTTAAAACTTGAAAATGAGAGTTCATTGACTCCAATCACTTGTTGCTAAATACAACTTACAATATTTTTCAATAAGCACGTGGAGTTTTTAACATCTTCAAAAATAAAACGAAAAAATTTACAAAAATTCCTATAGAGGGCATTTGAAAATGGGGCTAGTAGAGAGTACTCGACTCTCGGAATTGCACAAATAGAACAATAATCAAGACACTTCATAGTTTTCCTATACTTCATTCCCCACAATTATACTAATGTTGAACGAAAATCTAAACAACCTAACTAAAGTATCTAACCACGTCACTTCGTCAAGGTTCCAATCAATATATATTCCACACGACTCAAATCATATACACAAACAAGCATACGAAAGAAATTACTAAACAAGGCCCCACCCCCACCCCCCCCCTTTCCCCATACACACAGTTAAACCATGCAATGCCCACATTGCGCATAAAATAATATAAAGTGCGGTAAAAGAGAAGAGAGAGAGAGACGTCCTATATTCGCGCTTGGAATGATGAGTCGAGCGTGAAGTGAAGTCCAACGGGTGGTGGAATTGAGAGAAACCTACAAAAAGGGGTAAGTGGGAAAAAAAAACACAAGACTCGAAAATAAAATGAAAAACATCAAACTGTACAAAAGAAAATTATTTTTGTATTTTTGAAATTTTTCAGTTTTTTTTAAACAAGAGACTAAAAGATTCGAACAAAAATAAAAATGTAAATGTAAAAATTTGACATAATTTTTTTTTTTGGTTTTTTGTACTTATTATTATGATTATTATTTTGGAAATGGGTCGAAGTGAGCGGGCCAGGTCTGGGTCGGCGTCGACAGGGGCGTTGATCAATGGACAATCGACGATTTGGGCAGAGAGTTCAGTCAACCAAGACGTCGATCGACGGCTTGTCAAGAATTGGACAGAGAGTTCATCGACGATCCTGTTGGTCGATCGACGCTGGCAGGTGGGTTGCATCGTCATGGCGTCGACGCTCGGCATCGATTGACGGCCTATCTTGAGTCGACACGGAGTCAATGCTCGACATCGATCGACGTGACACGAAAATCAATGCTCGACGTCGATTAATGGCCTGTCGATGGGCTGGACGGAGAGCTCGTCGACCATGGCGTCGATTGGGGCGTCGATCAACGGGAATTCTGTAGGGCCTCATTTTTGCTCCTTTGAACGTTGTTCCTCGAGTAAGCCCCCGGGTATGCATAAACGGTCCTCAAACTTCAACCAATCCTCCTAAACTATCAAAAATAAAAGAAAAGAAAACAAGAACTTGGGTTGCCTCCCAAGGAGCGCTTGTTTAACGTCAAAAGCTCGACGACTTATATGAGCGACTTAATCCGGGATCTAAAAATAAGTGACGATCGTGCCACACCTTAGTATTATCCAAGAGCAAGAATGAGCGATGATAGTCACCAAGGCGAGCACGATAAGCAAGTTTTAAGAATAGAGAACTGAAAGCTCCAATTCGCTTTGGAGGTTGGAAATGCGAGTAGTCGATCACCAAGAAGAGATCGAGAGTTAATCGCATGGAGTGATGCTCGGTCACCAGAAGAACTACAAAATCTGTCGAACAAATGGAACAACCCATAACCAATCCAAGCTCCTTCATTTCCTCGATCACCACCTTAACACTTTCAAAAACATGAGATGCAATATACGGGCTTATGGGAGGGTGATCGGACTCCTTCTCGACTATCTCTCCCACCACCTCCATCTCAAGTTCGAACAAAGCTTCAGGTAGCACAAGAAGAGGCTCGGCCATCTCAACATCTCCCAAATCTGGCACCACTTCATAATCCTCACAAAGATCGAGTAAACTCAAATTTTCAACACCTACCGAAAACTCCAACGGCAACACCCCAACACTTCTGTCCAAAACTTCATCAAATAGCACAAGGGGGGTGATGCATTCAACCAAATCCCTAATCTTAACGTCCTTACACACCTCTCCTAAACGAGAGTTCAAGCTCGAATTACCAAAATCCAAGGTGGGCTCCACCATATCAAAAATCGGCAACTCATCAAAAGTAGGTTGATTAACACGTATTTGTCTTGATTTTAGTTAGTGATTTAGTTCATTTTTGTTGTTAGTTTTGGTATAAGTTGGATAGATTAAGCTAATTTTTGTATCTCCAACTTATTTTACTGTGTTTTGGTCATAATTGACGTAAATGGGTAATTATTCTCTGTTTTTCCCATACAGCTAAGTAACTGGAGGAGTTCAGAGCTTAAATAGATGAAGTTTGACGACCGAGAGACAAGATCGAGCTTTTCGGTGAAGAAGTAGCAGATTTATCAAGTAACTGAGACGCGAAGGCATGAGCGTCAATCGATGCTAGTATCGACGTGCCGTCGACGCTGCCATATGCCCGCGTCGATCGACCATCCATCGACAAGAAGCCAACGCAAACTCTCTGTAGCGTCGATCCATACTCCTTCGATCGACCAAAACTCTCTGAAGCGTCGATCCAGGCTGCGTCGATCGACGCACTGAATCGCTAAGAACTGTCGACCTGGCATACATCGATTGCCACGTCGATCGACGCTAGTCAATGCCCGACGCTGAAAACGCATTTTTTCTGATTTCTTGTGCGCCAAGTTATGAAATAATTATAAATACCTTTCATAATCCGACTTGAAAAGAGAGACTACGCTTCCACACACCTTCCTAGGGTTGAGGGGCATAGAAAGAGCACATTTTCACTTTCTGTTACGTAGTTAGAAGATCGTGATTGAAGATTCAAGATCCTTGTGTTCGAGATTCGCTTTTCAATCAAGATCGACGTTCCAACTCCGGAATAGCTGGAGATTTTTACCGCTTTTATTAGTTTCAATGACTATTCTAAACTCCTTATTGCTTTCTTAGTTAATTCTAGTTTTAAATAATTTGTTCTTGAGTTACTTTATGCTTGTTACCTTGAATACTTTGGATAATTTAGTTCATAATCTTTCGTCTTTGAATTTGGTTTTTTTAATTCATGCTTAGTTATTTTCGTAGCAATCTAGTTCATGCTTTTCAATTGTTCTTTAATTTCAAAACCCTAGTGTTATCTTAGTTAATTAAGCTTTTAAATTCTTGTTGGTTAATTAGTTTTAGATAAGCAGATTAAGCTAATTAGTTCTCAATATTGCTTTTAAATTCTTAGTTCCTAAATAAAAACAAACAATTATACATGTTTATGTGTTACTTGTGATCAAACAAACATTTGAAATTCTGATTGATTGTTCCTTGAGAATCGACTCGAGTCAAAAGGGTGCATAAAAGTCTGAATCATAAGTCGTTTCACCTCATCACGGATAACCGAGCAAGGATCATTATCAAGTGGGTCATCGTGATGATAGTAGATTTGTTGGTTGTGTTCGGGAGGAGGAGGTGGGGTATATTCTTCATAGCTCGGGTAGTAGGGAATTGAGTCGGGAGGAGCATAAAAGTCGTAGCTCGGATACAAAGAATTAGGGTCGGGTGGAGCATACGAGTCATATCCCGTGTAACAAAAAGGTGAGGCGGGGGGAGCGTATGAATCATTATAGTTAGGATTATGGAAATTGGAAGTTGGGGCATAAGGATCAAAACAAGGATCATAGGGATCGGAGTTTGTAGTCGGGATCCATTGATGATTCAGAGGTTCAAATTGGGGGGAGTAGAATGCCCCAATGAACCGATCGTATACTTCTTCCCACGTTTTCAAGGAGTCAGACTCTAAACTTATCAACCATGTTCTGGCCAACGTTAAGAGGAAGAGTCGTATTTTCACTTGATCCTTCGTAAGGCCTAGAAGAGGGAAAGTCTAGGTGATGGCATTATACTCTCGGATGAACTTCAGCGAATCCTCGCTCGGGAGCCCATGAAAAATTCGGAGTTTCTTGGAGTAGAAATCGCCAAGTTCGCACTCCCGCATTGCAGGGCTCAATGGAATAGCCGGTCAAGGTGCACGAAAAGCGTACGAATTTCCATATGATTGAGACGCTCGATAGTTTGACATTCTCTCTCTCTCTCTCTATCTTTTTTTTTTCATTTTTTTGAAACAATTTGTTGAATCTCGGGCCTTGGTCGTCGAAGTACCTTGCATACACAACACTCAACACACGAGATTAAATGTACCGGCGGAAAATAACAAAAACAAAGAAAAAGAAAAATTGCGAATAAACACTAAACACAAACAAAACAAATAAAAACATAAATAAAGATCACGAAGAGCAAATACAAAAATCACAACCTTTAGCTTTCCCCCGCAACGACTCCAAATTTTGAATCAAACTTTTCACACTTACTTTTTATTAAAATAAAAGTTCGTCCGCAAGAGAACGGAGCAATTGTAAGTGGTAAAACGCAAAATGAGGAAAAACAGGATAAAATACGACTAAAACCCGACTAACCCACACACGACAAGACAGAAAAACATACGAAAATCACACACAAATATGTGCAAATCAGTGTCGTAGAGAATGAGAGTGGATCCGACCAAACAAGATCGGAACCGCATCTATGACCCCTCGACATCTGATAAAAATATATATAACACGAACATATTACAAAATACAAGTATATCAACAAGTTAAAACATGAGCATTTAGCAATATGACCATTTTAAAAGATTCAAGTACAAGCCAATTAATTAAAATAAGAGCGTTTCACAATATGAACAGTTTACACATATTTTAACCACATCGTCTTCTCTTTTAAACTAGTCATCTAAACTTACACTCTCACTATTAAAGTTATCATCAAACTTATCTTCGTCTGTATCTTGATCGGTGAGTAACTCCTCTTATGTATCATCATCTGCATCATCACCAAGTTCATTCACATCATTGTCAGTGGGGTCATACAATTGAAAATCAAAATTGTCTAATTGTATTAGGATTGCATGTATCCATAATTTCCTCTTAAAATGATTGCTCTGGCGGAGGCTCGATAAACTTGATATTTGATCTTGCTTTGATTTTACATGTTACCCACCAGCCCAGCTTGTCTCATTTCAAACTTGGGTACGCATAATAATAAACTTATACAACTTGGGAAGCAAGTACAAAAGGTTTATATCTATTGAATCTACGCTTGCGATTGATATCGACAAGCTTATAATGAAGATGAGCTTTGTGCTTGCAGAAGTTGGATCAAACTAATCGCATTTGAATAATATTATGTCTTTCTCCATTCGCCCTGTGTATTCGAGCTTCACAATTTCTATGAGACGACCATAAGAACCATACTCGGTTGCCCCATAGTTTGATCCTTTAATAAAAAATCCACTGCTTGAAGTTAATTTGTTAGCTCTTCGATTGACTGTGTGAAACCTATAACCATTTATCTATAGCCAGTATACATTTTAACACATCGTGATGAAACCTCTGCTAGGCTCCTAATGTTCAAGTCGGTAACATTAGTAGAAGGAACTCTAGCCTATAGCATTGAAAAATAATTTTTAATATAGAAAATATATTACATAAGCACATATGGTGGTTAAATGACATGGATCTCGGTATTGAGCATCTTATGTAAAGTTTGAACTAATTAACAAATCCATTTTACAATATTTCATCGAGCGTATCATTTGTAATTCTTTGTTGGAAACATTAGATACTTTCTATGTAAATACTACATCATTTGTTAAAAAAGTGAGTACAAAAGTTTTAGTATATTATATATGCATTTAATTACAAATTTAAAAAGAGAATCCGTACCTAACACATTCTTGAACCTCATCACAATTCAATAAGATCTGTATCATTGCGGCATTGTATTTTGGTTTATTCATGAATTTCTTCCTATGTTTTGTTCCGAATATTTCACCAGATTCATTAACACCGAGCGAACTTCATCATCATCGTCTATACCATCCTGACCGTCATCATTCCTAGACAAAGTTGTTCTTTTAGTTAGCACGTGATCTTCAAAATAGTATGGAATAAAAGTTGATGCCTCTCACCTTGTTCTTCACATTGTTCTTTAGTTTGCGAAGATACCTCTCGAACGGGTAAATCTATTTACACTGCACTGAGCTAATAGTTCTAGCTTCATACTCTATATGAATGGGTAGATGCTCTATTGATTTAAAAAAAACTTGGAAGAAAGATCAGTTATTGTTCGCACAAGATTAGCGAAATGTCACATTCTAAACGACTCATATCTTTGGTCCGAATGATTATTGACGTGAGGTTCTTGAAGAACAAGCTCAATTCAGTGAGAGTCTTCCACATATTTGAAGGAAACAGTTCATAAAAGGCAATGGGTATAAACCGTTGCATGAATACGTGGCAATCATGGCTTTTCATCTCGAACAATCTCAATCCCTTCTTGTAGATGCAACGCCCCATGTTTGATGCATACCCATCTGAAAACCAAAGGTTTCCAACCCATTTGGATAATTCAACTTTCGATGGCTTATCAAACGTGTAACAAGCTTTGAAAAACTTTAACGATCCGTCTGGCACTAGCTCCTAACGATTACAATGCTTATTCAACTCTTCCCTTGATTTAAGAATGTTCTTCGTTTTGTCTTTGACATTCTCTATGTGCAAAATATTTAAATTGTGGTGAATCAATTTGTACTCCAATATGGTAAATCCCAAAAATACTTCTTTACTTTCAACTAGACATTTTGGATACTTGTGCGTTAACGAGTGCTACGTCTAGTTCAGTGAATTTCAGAAGCCCCAGTCTTTCTATCTTTGCCAAAATCTTCGTCCCTCACTAGACGTTTAGCGATGGAGTTTCGATTGATCATCTTTCTCAAAAATGTCGTTTATCATTTCAAAAATAGTGACTGCATTCAAGAAAACTTTAATGATTATCGAACCACTATTGCTTCCCTCTGCACTTAAGAGTGAAGGCATGTGATATTTTCATACAGTATGGGCAAGCTATTTGACCGACTGTACTCGAGAAGTAATAAAAAAATATATTTATCGATCAATTATTATTTTGTGGTTATAAAACAAGGTCAGCAACCTCGTGGTATCTTTGAAAAAAATAAGATCTCATTAATTACATTTGCAATTGAATAAGTCGATTGATCATAAGATCGATCGTATCATATATAATATTGACATTACACGATACATGTGAATAAATAGATGTTCGGTGATAATTATATATTAAGACCATATTAATTATATTTTAAGTGTGTAATATGACATTATATGATTTATTTTAATATTATTACATTTATTTTTATTTTATTTTCTTTTATATTTCATAGACTACGGAGGGCATGAAATGCCCTCGGTATTACTGAGGGTATTTTGATTCTTCTCGGTAATACCGAGGGTATTTTATTCCATCATTAATTCTATTTTTTAATCAAGAAAATAACGCGCGAGCGCACGCGCGCGCGCACACACACACACACACACACACACACACACACACACACACACACACACACACACACACACACACACATATATATATATATATATATATATATATATATATATATATATATATATATATATATATATATATATATATACCTATCAATTAGTATTTATGTGATTCTAAAACAAGGAAAGTAACCTCGTGATGTCTTTAAGAAAATAATGAGATCTCATTAATTACATTTACAATTGAATAAGTCGATCGATGATAAGATCAATCATATCATAGATACTATTGATATTACACAATACAAAGATGTCCGATGATAATTATATATTAAGACCAGGTTTATTATATTTTAAGTGTGTGAAAATGATATCATATGGTTTATTTTAATGTTATTATATTTTTTTATTATTTTTTATTTTTATATTTCCTAAACTACCGAGGGTATTATGATATTCTCGATAATATCAAGAGCAAACTGAGGTATTTTACGCCCTCGGTAATTCTATTTTCTTAAATTAAAAAGAAATAAAAAAATATATTTACCGATCAAAATTAGTATTTTTATTATTCTAAAATAAGGAGAACAACCTCGTGTTATTTTAAAAAAAATAATGAGATCTCATTAATTATGTTGCAATTGAATAAGTCGATAGATCATAAGATCTATCGTACAATAGATACTAATAATATTACACGATACATAACAATAAAATGATGTTCGATAATAATTATATTAAGACCAGGTTAATTACATTTTAAATGTGTAAAATGACATTATATGATTTATTTTAATATTATTACATTTCTTTCAATTTTTTAAATTTTACAAATTACCGAGGGCATCAAATGCCCTCGATATTACTGAGGGTGATAAATTTATCCTCGGTATTTGTTTTTTAAATCTTGATATTTTCTTAGGGCATCATTTTCCCTTGGTATTACCAAGGGGATGTGTTTTCCCTTGTTAATGCCGAGAGCATTTTGATGCCCTCGATAGTTTGTTGTTGTTTATTTGATATTTGCCTAGAGCGTCAAATGCACTCGGTATTAACGAGGGGATATGCTTGGTATAAATTCCCTCGCAAATTCTTCGATAATAGTGTTGGCAAACGTTGGCGTCGATATACCGGGGACTTACCGAGGGTGTCATTACCGAATACTTAATCCTCTGGTACTACCCTCGTAATTCCCTCAATAATTTCGAGGACATATTTGCCCTCGATATTAATATTGTAGTGAGTGATTAACATTATCATATTGGAGATGAACCTGATGAAGGTGTACATTTGTGTGTGTGTGTGTGTGTGTGTGTAGGATTACCGAAAGTAAATATCGAGGGCAAATATATTGTAGTGAGCGATTAACATTATCATATTGGAGATGAACCTGATGAAGGTGTACATTTGTGTGTGTATGCGTGTGTGTGTATATATATATATATTGTAGTGAGCGATTAACATTATCATATTGGAGATGAACCTGACGAAGGTGTACATTTGTACGGTTGATCAACATATATTATGTGTTCATCTCCATTATTAAAATTGTACATTTAATACACATAGCATATTGAAGATGATTGTGATTAATCTATTTACATTTTTCAAAATAAAAATTAATATTTAATATTATCATTTATCACCATAAAGAAGACCATTTATCAAAATATATATAATTTTTATGAACATTTTTATTATTATTACATGTTCATAAATGTAGTTCTATCACAATGAAAATACACATTTAACACAAACACATGTCATAAATAAAGTTCTCATGTAAGTGTAAGATATAACGTACACTGGAACCAGTTTGGGCCAAATAGCAGGCTGTGTACGGTGTACCCAAATATAAATGGACTACGCTAGGCAGCAGCAGGCCACAAAGCCCAAATCTATTCAATTTCAAAAACAAACCTAATTTTGTTGTTCCATTTCTCCATTTTCACAGCGCGATATTTTTTTACTAGTTTTTGTTCTTTCACAAAAATAAAATAAAATTTCATCCTAAAAGACCCTCGTTTCTTCTTTTTCCTTTCTTTCGGCTGCCATCAAATCTAAAGAAAGTGTGAAAAGTGGGAATATGATTCTAGTGGTTTGTCATATTTTTGAACTGAGAAAATGAGGTGTGTGATGTGAAGAATGAAAATCAATAATGACTTTGGTTTGAACGATGTCCAATGGGAATGGAAATAATACTCGATCAAGGTGAAGGAGGGTAAACAGATAATGGAATCCAACTTTAGCAAATATCACTTAACAATAAGTTTTAAATAACTCTCCTAAAATTCAATTTTTTACATCAGATGCACAAACTCAGGTAAAAGGCGATGTTTTTGCCGCGAAAATTTTTGAAGCTGCAGCCGAATTGCTATCAATGTAACCAATCCACGCAAGTGTTAATAATATTTTCAAAAGCTAAGGTGGGTGTGGGTTTGTTTCCATTATATTTTCCAAATTTTGGCGAAAAAGTGATAATTAATTTATTGATTTTCGTGTGAGAATTGAGATTGTATTTAAATAATTTATTTTGAAATGTATTTTTAGCTATATAATAATAATAATATTATGAAAGTTGATAATAATATGATCCACTTTTAATATCTTAATCAGAATATATAATACAATATTAATAAAATCGTATATGGTGGGTCTCATTATATATATAATTTAAAATTTAAAAATATCTTAATTAGATTTTGATAGTAATGATGGATCCCACATTGCAAAGGATGAGATGAGGTTGATAAATTTGAAATAAATAATATAAAAATAAAAATTTTGAAAATAATTATTTCTAATGAAGAACCGTAAACATTCATGATTATAATTTATTGTAATAGTTGAAAATTAGAAATTTGGAGATGGAAACACTTCCATACATCCTCTAATTATTCAATGGAAATATATTAGACGTGTTTGGACTAATATTTTTTGGAATTGCCACTACAAAACAAACAAACAAACAAAAAAAAAACAGAATTGTCGACGGCCATATCCGTCGGTAAATCACTTACCGACGGATAACGGCCGTCGGCGAATCCTTTGTCGGTAATTTCACTTGTCGGCGGATTATTAAACCCGTCGGCAAGTGCCAACGGCTTTCCAACAGACATTGTCGCCGGTAAGCTACCGTCGGGATTCCTATATTTTTTTGAATTTGCAGACAGATATTTTCCCGTTGGGAATAAATTAAATAATTAAAAAAATAATGCCGACGGCCTCCACGCCCATCGGTAAATAAAGTACAATTTAATTTTACCGACGGTCTCCATGTCCGTCGGCAAATCGTTTACTAGATTTTTAAACCCGACTTTGCACACTTCAACTAACTTATCAGACTTTAACTTTTTCAGCCTCAACTCATCGATTATTTTATTAGTCTCAGTCAATTTCTCAATTATCGACTGAGACTAATTAAGACAATTGAGGAATTGACTGAGACTAATAAAATTATCGATGAGTTGAGGCTGAAAAAATTGGAGTCTGATAAGTTAACTGAAGTGTACAAAGTTGGGTGAAAATTTAGTAAACGACGTGCTGCTCACAACAATATCGAATTAAACGAGTCAAAAATATAAAATGGGATAATTCAAAATTTAGTATCAAACTCTCTATTTGATACTAAATCAAATTGAACGAGTCGAAAAAATATTGTTCTTACTATATTATAATCATACAAAATTTAAAAATAACAATATCAACCAAACGCAACAGTGTCCACCAAACGCAAATATAATATACAATATATATATATATATATATATATATATATATATTTTTTTTTTATTTTTTTTTAAACCCGACCAATTACCACGACTTTCCTATGCATCAGCATCATTGACAAGTTCGTCGATATCATTATTAAGTGGATCATTAAAGGTAGTTCTAACAAAGTACATATTTATTTTTGATAATATTAGTTCTTATTGATCTGGATCAATTTGATCCACATAGATTTATAGTAAATTTATAAGCACAAGAATGTGATTAATTAACCTGCGTTGAAAATTGAACCTAAAGTTTTGTGTTGAGGATTGTATTTCTATTTTTATTTATTCTATTTTCCAACTCATCTTCATGGTTTTAGCTTTTCAACAATTGTATTATTTTTTTAATCCCATTTTCATATTTTTATTTCATACCTCGCGCATTTGGAGAAATGAAGATAGTATTTGAATCTTTATTAGAAATCAATTGTATCATTAATATGAATAACGTTATTAATAAAGGAGGCAACTTAACAGTAAGTGGTGCATGGCCTTTGGTATTCCAAATCAATTTAAAGTTGTGCAAGTATAACATAATTATTGGAAAGTAATTTCCAACTTCAAAACCCAACAAAATCATCGGTACTCAGCAAAATCTCATAGCAAGTTTTTCAATATTCCGGTCTCTAAAGTAAACAGACTAACAAGTTAATCATAAAGACTCTGCTTTTTCACCATATATATATATATATATATATATATATATATATAAATAGTTAAAGCCCATATTTCTGCGGTAGATAGTTAGCAATGCAATAAGTTCGTCATGCTGCTAAGAAGTTATTATTCAAAAAGCTAAATTGCAATATATAATTATTTATGGTGATAAATATCCTCCTCTAATAACTAAAAAAAATCACAGAGTTTAATCTCAATCTCATTGGAAAAGAAAATTATTTTGACGTTTGGGGCGGAACGCAGGAAGGAGAGGGAGAGGAGAGAGTGAGAGATGTAGGGGTATTTTTGATAATTTAAAAATAATTTTTTATTAAATGGGAAGTTTTTAGTTTATATGGGAATAAAAAGAATCGTTGGATTATACGATAATTGAGATTGATATTTTGGTATTATTTGTGAATTTTCCCTCAAATTGTATCTAGTTTTTTAATATGAATAAAAAAAGAGATTATATATATATATATATTCAAAAAAAATTCTTGTGTAAAACTTTCATTGATATATAGTACATAAAGTGCAATAAAATTAGTTTAAATTTGAGTGAATTACTTATTTTACATTTACATGACAAGATGTCGATGGAATATTTAACCAGTAATGATGCTCGGGAGTCAATTTACCAAATTCGTAAGCTTTAGTAAGTAAAATATCCTAATAAAATATATTAGGTAGTAAAGAAACCAAATAATTCATTGAAAAAAAATCTCTCTAATAAATAATATGCTTATGTACACACTTAGGTCCTATTTGAGATAGGACTCCAAATTAGGGGATTCGAAAAAGCGAATACTTGTTTGTTGTAAAATTAAAAAATTAAATACTCAAACAATATTATTTTACAATTAAATAATTAAATATTATTAAATATAATATAATAATTTAATATCATCCACTTTTCTGACATGATTTGAAGTAAAAAAATTTAAATCTTATAACAAACATAATTTTTTAATTTTAAATCTTATAACAAACAAAAATTCTTACTATTCACAAAATAGCAGAATTCAGAATCTCAACCAATGCTAACTATTGGGATTTTTATTATCCTTTATCAGAAAAGAAACATCATCAGACTTGACACCAATTACTATATTTTAGTATCAATTTTATTTTTTTTAAAATTATATTTGGGTCGAAAAGGAGAATTAAATGAGTCAAAATTTTAGTTAGAAAACAATATTTCTGTTATCGGAAAATGTAAGAAATGTTCCACTTTTTATTTTCGTATTTTCTTTTATTCTGACGTTGCATCAGTAATTCCATACCAAGAATCTTGCTTGTGGTTGAAATTAATGAAGTTATAATTGTTCTTGTCCTCATCCTCATGCTCACTACCAGAATGTCCTTTTATGTTTGTACTGGCATTAATTGGACCAAAAGATTGCCCCAATTTTTTTTCTTGGATTTAATTATTATAAATTGTCGCGAATATTTATTTTTTTAAGTACTTTCTGCACAAAGCAGTTTACTTATAAACCCCAAGTTTGAGTTCCTGGTCGACTTAAATCTAGAGTTATTTGTCAGAAGTTGATCATTTTAAATTGTTATGTAGCAGTATCCAAATAAAATAATATAATTAATAAAAGAAATGCTGGCTATTGTATTATAGTACTATCTCACTACAGATTTGGTGGATATAATTAAGCAAAAATGTTGATTATTAAATTTAAACAATACTAGCAGTAGTAGTAGGTGGACTGTGTCTTTCAATCGCATAAAATATTTATAGCTGTGTGCTAATTATGCAATTAGGTGTTTGCTAGTACTAATTTTTAAACTAAACTGGATATTAGTTCTTCAGGATAATTAATTCGGATTCTTTGTTTCAACTTCAAAACAGTGTATTTTTCAATACCTTGTTTCAATGATACTCATTATATCAATATATATGAGCTCAATAATGCATGAAATACTCCTGGGTTATTCTTTGTAGTAATATTTTTCCTATAAATGTAACAGGTATTTGAATTTATCTTTTCTTTTCATTTCCATTTACAAAGGGTGTCAAAAGTAAGACGGGTCAATCAAACCTCAATGCGGTTTATTCTCAAAATCACACTAAGAAAAAAAACGAGTTTTCTATAATTTTGAACCTCTTGAATTTTATTTTTATTAACCCCAAACTTCTTAAAAAATGCTTAAAGGGATGTTCCGTCGAATTTTTCTATATAACCAGATAGGGTTCCATTACGAAACCCTATATAACACATGACATTCATCCATCCGTGCATTTATAGAAAAAAATGAAAAATAAAAAGAAAAAAATGATTAAGAGATCAAATGAATGTCATGTCATTTATAGGGCATTGAGCCTTATCTGATTCCATAAAAGAACAAATGTCCCGTCTTCTTATTATCTCTTCGTGTTGTCATTATTATTAATATCCACATATCATTGATTTTTAAGAATGTCACATTTTATTTGTTATTTTTACACTATCAAACAATTAAACTGTCTTAATTTCTTTTTTCAATTTCTTCATTAATTCATACTATTTTTTAAAATAATATAAAATATGATAGTATGATTATTTGATATTTATAAATATATATAGAATGTGGTGGTGAGAGTATTACTTTATGTTTTAACTATCATTTACATGTAACTTAATTTAAGATATTTTGTAAACAAAACCTAACAAATAATGGACATCAAAATCAAATTGGGTCCCCTCTGAACAAAAAACAAAAAGAAAAATTATGAAAGTGGAAGTTGGAAGCGTGGTAACGATATATAATTTGTGCATCTTTAATGTCAGACTCGGACATCATATTTCTCAAATTAAGGCTGCTCAAACGTTTCAGGGAGGTCATAGCCAGACAATGTGCACAATAATTCATTCCTCTTTTTTCAGTGGAACTTGCACTATGCAATTTTTGTTGGTTTAGTGAAGGTGAATTCTGAGGGCAAGGGTGAAGGTATGTTTGATAGAGCCGATTGTTAAACTAGCATGAGAACTGAAAATCGAGTTGATCGATAATAAATTACTTGGAAGTTGATAGTTAATGATTACTAGATGAAAAATAATTAGTTGATGTAAATAAAGATGTTTGGTATTTGGGAAAACACCTAGGTTTTTTCTTTTATTTTTTATAAAAACATATTTTTTTTAATTACTATTTTTAATCCTTATTTATTAATTAAAATATCCGAAAATTTAAAAATAATTCATTAATAAATAGATAAATAAATTAACTAATTATATAAATTTCTAAACATTTACAATTACTAAGTTTGTACAACAAAAATATTTGTAAAAGTTTATAAAAATATTCGATACAAAGAAGTACTATAAGGGGGAGGTTGTGGCAGGTACTGCTGTAATCGAGCTAACAACTCAACCATCTACGTGTTCACATGCGCCTGAAATTATTGTTGCTCTTACTGTTACTGCTCACGTAGTAGTTCGGACTCATTATATTTCTGCTCCATCGCTGTTGAACTCGTCTCGTAACCTCTAACTCCTCTCTCTGCGTCTGAAGCTATGCCTCGAGCTCCCTCACATGAGTCCTATATTGCTGGGAGGAGCAAGAACCTCTGCCTCGAAAATCCTTCGTAGCAGCCACCAACTTCCCGAACCAGCCAGTGTCGTAATGTCGGCCCTTACTCTACCCAACGACGTCGAGATAAATAAGGTCAGGGTCAACCTCGTTATCCGAATACTGTGAAAAAGCACGTGCCTAAAATTCTATATTAATACTAAAAAACAAGTTAAAGAAAAATAAACTTACATTAGTATTAATGGATCTCTTATTAACCCATGTGCCATCGTCCTTCCTGTGCGTACGTAAAAAAACCTGGTACGCAGTGGCCGACTCATCTGTCTCTCGCTCTTGTATCCAAATGAAATTATCAGATAATTAATATTAAAAATAAACAAATAGATAACATATTATGATCTGAAATTACTTACGATATCATAAGAATAATCGATCGTAAATCTAAACGCCCATTTATGCTTCGACATCCCAGTACCCGGACCAGCAGGCTCTCTCTTCCTATTAATACTGCACTATTCGGACCTCCTCCTATTCTCATGCTTATCACACTCAACATTCCATGCCCTAGTTGAAATGCATATATAAAATTTAAAAAAAAAGATTAATTCAATAAAAAGACATAACAAAATCATTTACCTCCAGACCCCGTCGTCAACGATCCTCGGTGGCTGACCAATCTGATTACGAAACTGCTTATACTCGTTAAATCGCTTCACATACTTGTACGTTATCGTACGAAGAAATGTCGCCTCTATAACCTGTGGAGTGTACATGTCCGTGTCCAAATAACAAAGCTCCTAGAAAAAAATATACAATTCAATTGATACATGATACTCAAGTTAAAATAAAGATTAATAAATCTAGACACAAAATAATAATTACCTCACGATAATCCACGAATCTCCTTACAGGCTGCCTTAAACTACCGCCCGGTGGGATGAAGCTCTTTCTCCATGATCTCCCGAAATATGTTGGTCGACCTGCATATGTATATCATTGATGCGTTGTATTCTGCTTCGGTTAGGAATCTTTTTCCCTTTGTACCAAATATCTCCCCATATTTTTTAAAGACTGAGTGAACTTCATCAGCGACATCTACACCATCCTGACCATCATCATATCTAGGTAAATTTGTTCTTTTAGTCAACACGTGATCTTCAAATAGTATGAACTAAAAGTTGATGCCTCTTCAACCAGATATGCATTTTCTATCAACCCTTCAACACTCGCCTTATTTTTTACACTGTTCTTTAGTTTGCGAAGATACCTCTCCAATGGGTTACATCCAACTATATTGCACTGGACCAGCAATTGTCATTTCGTACACTAGATGAATGAGAAGATGCTCCATTGAGTCAAAAATACTTGGATGGAAGATTAGTTATAGTTAACACAATATTAACGGAATGCCATGTTCTAGAAGACTCATATCTTCGGAGCGAACGACTATTAAGATGAGGTCCTTGAAAAATAAGCTAAATTCGATTAGTGCCTTCCACACATTTGAAGAAAGCAATTCACGAAAGGTTATAGGTATCAACATTTGCATGAATACATGACAATCATGGTTTTTCATCCCGATCAAACGCAATTCCTTCTTCTTGATGCAACGCCCCAAGTTTGATGTGTTCCTATCTGGAAATCGAAGGTTTTTAACCAATCACACAATGCATCTTTTCACTGCTTATAAAGTGTCTAACAAGCTTTAGGACACTTTCCCGATCCGTTTGGTGCCAGCTCCGAACGATTACAATACTCATTCAACTTTTCCTTTGATTTAGACATGTCCTTGTTCTTACCTTTGACAATCATCACCATGTTGAATACATTGTCAAACACAATTTTCTCTATGTGCATAATATCTAAATTGTGGTGAATTAGATTTGTTCTCCAATATGAAAAATCCCAAAAGATGCTTCGTTTTCTCCAACCAGACCTTTTGAAAGTTTTTATGTATTAACGAGTGTTGCATCTAGTTCAGTGACTTTCGAAGCCCCAATATTTCTATATCTGTCAAAACTTTTGTCCCTGAGCGGACGTTCGATGGTGGAATCTTGACAAATACTCATTTTTTAAAACATCGTTTATCCTTTCGAGAATGGTGACCGCATTTAAGAAGTTTTCGTTAATTGTCGAACAATGATTTCTTCCCGATGCACTTAAGAGTGAAGCCGTCTACGCATCTTATACAGTAAAGACAAGATATCTGACCGACCGTAATCCAATCGGACAACATAGAATACGTAGGAAAATCACTAATTGTCCACATGAGGGCTGCTCGCAATTGAAAATATTGTTTTTTTATATATATCGTATGAGGGAGCTCAATCATCCAAAACTGATTCAACTCGGCTATTAGAGGTTGTAGAAGTACAACGGGTTTGTTTTTCGGATTCTTTGGCCCCAGTACAAGAATACTGAGGAACATGAACTGCTCTTTCATGCACATCCACAGAGGAAAGTTTTAGGAAGTAACTATGACAGGCCATGATGAGTATTGTGCGCCCAACTTTCAAATGGTTGAAAATTATTTGTACAAAGACCCAATCTCACGTTTTAAGTTTTTGCCGCGAAATCTGGATGAGTTTAGTTGAAAAGTTTCCAAGCTTCTGAGTCGGATGGGTGGCGCATAACATCATCTTCAACCACGTATTCGGCATGCCCCCTCATAACTTTTGTTTTAGCCTTAGATGTGTACAACCTCTACAGGCAAGGAGTTACTGGAAAATAGTACATCTTCTTGCGACGCTAGCCTTTTGCCATTTGGTTTTGCCTTGAGAAATGAGTTTAAAACGTAGTTCATTGAAAGTTTTACAGTTGGTCAAATTAGAATCTTCTCTCTAGTAGATCATACAATTATTCGTGTAACAATCTAACTTATTGACCGGTAAGCCTATACCCCTTGGCAACTTCTTACTGTTGTAGAAGTTATCGGGTACGAGATTGTCTTTCGGTATAATCTCTTTGATTAATTCACTTAATTGATCATAATATTTATGAGGCATGTGATTCTCTGACTTCAAATTCATGAAATGGGAAACTAATGATAACTAAGTATGTCCCTCGCACCCCGGATACAATGCTTGATTTCCACCTTTCAACATGTCATAAAATTCTTGGGCCTCAGGGTTCGGCGACTCTTCCATATCGGCAACCACTTCAAAATCGGGATCAGCTGTATCTTTAACCATATTAATGTACGCGTTTGATGATTCTTTAGGAACGATGTAAGAGGGCCCTCCAATTTGAAAATATTGAGATTCCTAACCCCTTAAGTTGTGCTCACCAAGCAAAATAATCTTTATTACATATTTTTTCATGAATACAATCAATCTTCTAGTGATGTTAATGTGTCACTTTCCCCTTCCCCCACCACTTCTGATGTAAGACCATTGTTCAACGAACCTCGACAAGATATAACCCCATATACGAGGATGATTGAGGACACTAAGCAAAAACGGCAAAGGGCTAGTGCTAGTCGAACAATAGAATTAGAAAGTTATTTAGGGGCTTTTTAATCGAGAAGTATCCAAAAAAGCCCGATAGTACTAACGATCTTGTGCAGTTTTGGTCGAAAGTGGCCACTATTTTTCTACAGTCTCTAGGATTGCCAAGGAGGTTCTCGTCGTTCCTGTTTCAACAGTTTCTGTTGAACAGACCTTCAACACGGGAGGCTTTGTGTTAGATGATCGCTAGTCTAACTTATTGCCCAAAAATCTTGAAAATAAAAAATGAATGATTGGGTCAAAGCTGAAAAATGAGAACAATAAATGCAATTGGATGAAGGCGAAGAGAGCGACCATTACAATACCACTTCAGGAAATAACGACAATGACGAATAAATGAAGACGAGTCTCCTCCACTATCCACATAACGTAGGTAAGTAAGGTAAGAAGTACATGGATTTTGAATCCTATACGAGGATACGTAGGCAAGTTAATTCTAATATTAAAAATTAAAATTTTTAATTTTAATTTCTAATATTAGAATTAAAATCAAGTCATTTTTTTAACTAGTTTTTTTTTTTAAATCGATACGTGGATTTTGACTCCTCTACGAGGATACGTAGACAAGTTAATTCTAATATTTAAAATTTTTAATTTTAATTTCAAATATTAAAATTAAAATCAAGTCGTTCTTTAAAAAAAATTTAAATTTTTAATTCAAAAATTCAATTATTTAAATTTTATTTAAGTTATCATCTATTTATCTCATTCTAATTCTATTTAAGTTTCTCATTTATCTCAATTATTCAAATTTTATTTAAATTTTCAGACTCAATTTTAAAAGAAATCGGCGGTTAACCGACCTTAACCGGTTCACTGCCGATTCGGTTACGATTAAAGCTTGGCCGGCTAATTTAACTGATGAGTAATTAACCAGCCGATTTTAACCTAATTAATATGTATAGTTAGGAATAAACAATTGTTCATAGTAACTCCATGAACGTTGTTGTTGGAGATAATAAAAAGAATTTAATGTAGGGTTTGACCAGTTCATGGTTCGGATCGATTTTTCATAAAACCTCAACTCATAATTGGATTGTGCAATCAGTCGGTTGACCATTCGATCACGGTCCGATTTAGTCAAGTTGGTGGTTTATTATAAAAAAATTGTGAAATGAGATGAGAATTGATTAATTTCAAATACTCGAATTTAAATTTTACAATTGTTATATTAAATAATTGAAATAAGCCGTATGCTTAAGTTTTAAGTTTTCGCCTAAAAAATCAAAGGTTGTAGATTTAGGAACAAGTAATATCTCTCATGCAATCGTGTGGTTATTGGATAAAGTGTTTTTCTCATTGGTCACCAATTTAATATATTGAACAGAACTGATTTGGTGTAAGAAAAATAATTTAAAAAGTATGTATTTATAAGTGTAGAAAGAAAAACCGTTTAAATTGCCAATTTACGGATTGAAATAATGGACGGTTCGAATCGAAATTAGAACCGTAATTAACCAGCACGTCGGCCATTAGTTCACACCACCGGTATCATTGAGCATATCCAGTATCCACCTAATAATAAGGACTTCGAAATTATTGGATACAGCTACTATTCCATCTTACGCCCCCAAAAAGTAGGAAGAACCTACATTAAGTGGACGTAAGAATGATTGCAGAAAGCCAAATTTGAAAACTCAACTGGTTCTATATTTTATTAGAAAATGTGAATCTTTCATCTTTGGTCCCAAAATATTAATGATGCTTGCCTTTTTTCTTTTCTTATTTTTTCTTTCTTTCTTTCTTTTTCTTTTTTTCATCCCTTTTTCCTTTTCTTTTTGGTCTAAGCTCCAAGTTTGCTCGCGATCATGCAGTCCAGACCTGTTTGTATTGACTAGTGTACTAACCAATTGCTACCAAAATTCAAATCCAATAAATTAATAAAATTTTCAATCTCATGTTGATTATAACTTTGTATGATTTCAATTTTCAGCTATGCACATCGACTTGATATATGATCCATTTTTTACATTCATCGTTGCATGATTTCCACGCATTCTAACCCAAAGAAATAATTAAAATCCAAAGAAAGTGAGGAAAAGAAAAGCGTTCAATAATTATTAGACTTCAATAACAAAACCTACCTAGAATTAATGAATATAAATGCACACAATACACCAACGATGGCCTCTCTTTACCTTTCTCGTCCCCTACCTTTGCTGGCTTGAATGGGGGTTGTGGGCAAGAAATCGAAAAATTGAAAACCGACCGAATTGAACCTAAATTTTGGTTCGATTTTATGTAAATTCGATTTGAGAATTTCAAAAAAATCGATTATTTCAGTTCGATTTTTGCAAATGAATCTCGATTTGGTTTTAATCGAAATATAATTAAAAAATAAAAAATAAATTTTATATTACTTATTGTTATTTTTTATTAATTCGGTTCGATTAGCTCGGTTTTAAGCATATTTTCGATTTAGTTCGCTTTACAATTTTATAAATATTTCGGTATCGGTTTTTGGGTTTGATACCTAATTTTGGTTCGCTTCGAAATTTTTTGTGCAAAATTCAGTTTCAGTTCATTTTGGCCGAACCGACAGAATGCTCTCCCCTACACAATACAATATACTTCTCATTATCATAAGACATTTTTTCTCTCCTCAAACTATTGTCATATTAATTTTCACTAGAATTGTATATATGAGTCAATTGTTTTGATTCCCTCCAAATTACCTTCTTTCCCGTTTTTTTTTTTTTTGGCGCAAACAGGTGACAATTGTTGATTTTTTTAACTGTTTTTTTATTAAAATTTAAATTTCAGCACATTGTTGACTTTTCAACTCTATTTTCAAAGCATTTCAGCCGTATGATTTAAATTTTAGGATTTGAAAATCTCAGATTTTGAGTTTTAAATTTCAGACTTTTCAACTCTGTTTCGAAGTGTTTTAAAACTTCAAAATTTGAAATTTTCAAATTTTGAGTTTTAAGATTTTGAGATTCTTCACTACTCATATTTTGAAAGTTTTCACCCGTATGATGTAAAAGATTTTGAAAATTTTCATTGTTCAAAGTTCAAATTTTGAAATTTTTATATATTCAGATATTAGGTAAAAAATTGGGTTTTGATCATTTAAATGGTGGAAGAATCCATACTATATAAAATACCAATAAATGATAACTATCGAATTTGGAAGAATATGATATTAGAATTTGTTCATATTTTAGGTACCAAATTTATTTGGTTTAATTAAACCTGTATTTCTCAGTATTTTGAAGTGAAATAAAACTATAAGAAGTATTAACACGAAACAAGCATAAAAATAAGAGTAAATATAAAAAATAAAATAAATTACAGACCCCAAATTTAATAAATTTACAAACAATAACAAAATAATAAAAGTGATCAGGATTAAATAAATTTTGATTGTCTTCCATAATTAGACTCTAAATATGTATATAAAAAACACCAGATCTGGTATTTGAATAGTAAGTCAATCAAAAAAGTCGGAATTAAATTAAAGAAAATTGAAATCAGCAAGATTCAATTTTCTTTTTGCCTAAATAAAGACTTTTAATATGCAAAAAATGCATCAAGTCTGATTCTTGATACAACTAATCAATCAAAAATATCGGAATTAAATAAAATCTGATATATTTGCATAAATGAGAGAATATGCAAAAACTATATGAAATATGATTTGTTTGGGTTATCACGTTACCAAAATGTAAATTGCTAAGGTTTCAACTAATTCTCTCCATAAATAGAGGCACCTATTTCTTGCAAATCACTTTCGAAATATCACCATTCTCACACGAATGTGTCTTTATATCATCTCCATTTTCAAAACTTGGGCAGCAAAAATATTCGGTGAGATGCCTACTTTATTTTGGACACATCAAGGACATCAATCGAATAAATAAGAAAGCTCTTAAACTAATTAATGGTTGTTCGATTTTTTGCCAGGTTTGGATTTGATGACAAAGAATAAAAGTTTTCCATAAAGATTGTTTTCCATGATATGGAGGTAATGCTTGGGGCTCAATATTTTAGTTATTATATATAGCTTTGTAGAGTCTATTAATTCGGTGGAAGCTCAATTCTCAATAAAATTAGTAATTGTCTTATTTTTATTTATATTGATTTTATATGTTTTTATTGAGAATGTGCTGAAGATTTTATATATGTTTTTACTTGATGTACTAATTTTTTAATTGAAATATATTTATTTTTTTGATTTCTACCTTAAACATTTGTGGCAATATCATTAAATGAATTTCAACTTTGTGCTTAGCATAATGTTTGTGAGCTTTAGCTTTTCCTTCCATGTCATTTTCAACATTTCTTTTCATGGTACCAGAGCCACATGATCTTGTCGCCATATAAATCTTATGTTACCCTTAATCTTTCACATTGTCTGATACAGCTACTTTTAATACACATAACACCACCACAAGCAACCAAACACCCCTCATTCAACCAAACAGTCAGCTTATCTCTACCAAGATTGATGAATCAAACTTCCTCATTTGGAAACAACAAGTCATAACAGCCATACGTGGATATGGTGTTGAAGGTTTTATCAATTGAGCCTCAGTAGCTCCAGAAAAATTTGTTCTTAATGAACAATTCGGGCAAACTATGCCAAATCTAGAATATCTCCAATGGATGAGGCAGGATCAGCTCTTAGCTTCTTGGTTGCTGTCATCTCTGTCTAAGGGGATGATGATTTTAATGGTTGGGTTAAACACTGCAAGAGAGATCTGAGAGACTTTAGAAGCCAACTTTGCTAGCCAATCCTCTGCTAAGGTTATGCAATACAAGTTGAAGCTGCAAACTCTAAAGAAGGGCACTTTATCCATGAGAGAATATCTAACAAAGTAAAAGGTTGTTGTGATTTACTTTCTGTTGTTGGAGAAAGAGTATCTTATCAGAATAAAATCCTTCACATCCTCACTGGCCTAGGATCTGAGTATGATTCGGTTGTGGTAAATGTCACATCCAGATTTCCTCCTCATACCCTCTCTGAAGTTCATTCCTTGCTTCTCACCTATGAGTCTAGGTTGGAGCTGAACCAAGGCTCTGTTATCAACTCTGAAGGATCTCAGAATTTTGCTAACACTGTTACTGAGAATAATAGAGGTCCAATTTTGGCCAAGGAAGAGGGGGAAGATACAGTAATCAGTGTATAAGAGGAAGAAATGGCCCTAGAGGAAAAGGAGGAGGGAGAAACCAAGGAAATATACCTCTCTGTCAGATTTACCAAGGTGTTAGCCACACTGTTGATAAGTGTTGGTATAGGTATGATAATCAAGTCAACAACAATGGATCTTCCTCTCAGTAAGGAGGGAAATACACTACAAAAATAAATCGTGCCTTCAATCTTGTTCAAATGCCTGGACAAAGTGGTTATTCTGATGTGAGATCTGAGATGAGCTGGTTTCCTGATTTAGGAGATTCAAACCATGTGACTAATGAGCTGGAGAATCTGAATATTGCTTCTGAGTATCATGGCAACAACAAGCTGCAGATGGGAAATGGTGAAGGAGCAAACATTGCTCACTTTGGTAATTCCTTTCTCAAAAACTCTGATAACTCTATTAGCCATAAGATATTCATCCTCAAGAATCTTCTTCATGTTCCCAACTTCACTAAAAAACTTTTATCCGTTTTATATTTGCCAAAGATAATAAAGTATTTTTTGAATTCCATCCTTCTTTCTGTCTTGTCAAGGACCTGGCCACTCAAGAGATCCTGAAGGAAGGATTGTACCAGTTTAACCTTCAAAATCACAAGATTGACAATAAAGTATCTGTTGAACTAGCTTCTCAGCCCTTTTCCTTTTGTGTTAAAATAAATCAGTGTTCCAGCCTTGATCTTTGGCATCAAAGGCTTAGACACACTAATTTGGAAAATGTTGAAAGAGCCCTCAGGAATTGTAATATCCCTTTTCAAATTAATAAAAGTTTGAGTTTATGTCAATCTTGTGCACTTGCTACAAGTCACCAATTACCCTTCACTGATTCTGATTCAATCTATAATGCTCCTTTTGAACTTATTCATACTGATTTGTGGGGTCCTTTCCATATTAAAACTGCTAATGGTTGTAGTTATTAAGTAAGTTTAATTAATCATAATTCCAGATTCACATGATATACTTGTTCAAGGCTAAGTCTGATGTGTATAGTGCCTTTACCAGCTTTAAGGCATTGGTTGAAAACCAGTTTGGTAAAAGGATCAAAGTTATGCAGAGTGATGGTGGAGGAGAGTACATTGCACTTAACAAAAAAAAAATTCAAGACAATGGGATAGGACACAAAATGTCTTGTGCCTATACATCTCAACAAAATGGACTTGCGGAAAGAAGGCACAAGGACATTGTAAATATAGGATTATCCTTTCTGGCTCAATCAAATTTGCCTCTGAGTTTATGAGGTGATGCTTTTGTTACTTCCACCTACCTACTGAATAGAGCTCCCAGCAAACCACTACAGTTTAAAACTCCACTTGAGGTCCTTTATGGTCACCTGATTATAGGAGATTGAAGGTTTTTGGTTTCTTGTGCTATCCTCATCGCAGGCCTTACAACAGACACAAAATAGAATACAGATCATGTGTTGGAGTGTTTCTTGGGTATAGTAATCAGTATAAGGGATACAATGTGTTGTTGCTAGATAAAAGGATTATAATCACTAGACATGTGATATTTGATGAAGGGATCTTTCCTTACAAAGAGAAGCTCAATATGAAAAGGGTTGTGCATCCTAGTGATCCACTTGTTGTCCCTGTCATCCCCATCATAGACAACCTGGATAGATCATGTGTTGGAGCTGGTATTGACAAAAATATTGCATAAAATGCCTCTCCTGATCATAGGTCAGTTAATCATCATTTTTCAGACAATCATCAGTCTTCAACATCAAAGAACACCTTACCTACTATTAGTGACTCTGCCAACTCAAAAAGTAGCATTCCATCCATACCACTAATTGTACAGTTACCTCCTATGAACAATGATTCAGCCAGTACAGACCCACAGGCTCCTCAAGGTTACTCCATGGTTACAAGATAAAAGATGGAAATTCATAAGCCTAAGGTGTACAACACCATTGTTTCAAAATAAATCGAGCCTAACTCCCTCACTAAAGCTCTTGGGTCTACTAAATGGAAAAGGGCCATGAAAGAAGAGATAGATGCATTGATAACTTGGTAATTGGTTGATATTCTAAAGGGAAAGAGTATTGTTGGGAGCAAATGGATCTTTAAGATAAAGAGGCATGCAAATGGAAAGATCTCCAAGTATAAGACAAGGTTGGTAGCTCAGGGAAACATAGAACTATAAGAATCATGCTCACCTTAGTTGTCAACCATTCGTGGAGGGTGAGTCAGTTGGATGTAAGTAATGCTTTCTTGAATGGAGAATTGAGTGAGGAAATATACATGAGGCAACCACCAGGATTTGAGAAGGGCAGCAACCAAGTGGTCTGCAAGTTGTCTAAGGCTTTGTGTCGATTAAAACAGGCTTCAAGAGCATGTTTCAGCAAAGTGAAGTCAGTATTAATCAGAATGGGCTTTAGTGACTCTAAGGCTAACTGTTCACTGTTCTACAGATTTAAAAAGGGAGATTGTATTTTTGTTCTAATCTATGTTGATGATATCCTTGTTACAGGATTCAATCCCTTCCTGATTGACCAGTTTGTCAAGATTTTTGGACAGAATCTCTCTATTAAGGATCTTGGATAGATGAGTCACTTTCTTGGAATCGAGATCACTAGAACAGATGAGGGGATACACTTGTGTCAAGAGAAATATATCAAAGATCTTCTTGAGAGATGATGATAATCTTACTCCCACTCCAATGGTGTGCTCATTGCAGCTGTCCAAATATCAAGGAATGCCCATAATAGATGGGACAAACTACAGGAGCATTGGGGCAAGACAGTATGTAACTTTGACAAGACCTGAGTTAAGATACAGTGTAAATAAGGTTTTCCAATACATGTCAGCTCCTTTGGATACACATTGGAAGGCTGTCAAAAGAATTTTGAGATATCTAGCTGGAACAAGGATTATGGTTTGTACATCAGAAAACCCTCACATCTCAATTTGATTGCTTTTTGTGATTCTGATTGGGGGGATGATGTAGATGATAAAAGATCAACCACAGGATATTGTGTGTATTTTGGAAATAGTTTGATATCATGGTGTTCAAGAAAGAAACCTTCAGTATAAAGACCTAGTACAGAATCAGAATACAAGAGCCTGTCTAATGCTGCATGTGAAGTAACTTGGATCAACTCATTGCTTGATGAAATAAGGCTGTCTCCTGCTGAAGTGCCTCTGATTTAGGTTGACAACCTTAGTTCTATAGCTCTAGCTTCTAATCCTATCCTGCATGCTAGAACAAAACATGTAGCACTTGGCTATCACTTTGTTAGGGAAAATATTGCAGCTGGAAAATTGAGACTGCAGCACATTCCTGCTTTGAACAAGTTGCAGATGTTTTGACCAAGCATTTGTCTTTGCAATTCTTCTCGAGGCTCAGGAACAAGCTTAACATAATTAGTAGGAGCACGATGGAATTGAGGGGGCGCGTGAAAGATGCAGGTGCACCAGAGCTGCGTGTAAAACATGCAAGTGCAGCAATGCACATGAGAGACCATCACTACGAGCCAAATGAATGCAACATTCCAGAAATAACTGATTGTGACAGCTGCATGAAACGACAACTCGGCTGCAACGGATTGAAGGATCACAATGACGCTTGTGATCATCTGGACGGCTCTGATGCAATAGGAACAACTTGTACGCAGCAGCAAGTTCAAAACCCTAGCAGTAGGTCTATATGAGGAATGAACATAAGATGCTTTCATGTAACAAAAACTGTTTAAGCATTTGTGGAAATATCATTAAATGAATATCGGCTTTGTGCTTAGCATAATGTTTGTGAGCTTTAGCTTCTCCTTTCATGTCACTATCAGCATTTCTTTTCAGTATGGTTTTGGAATGGCAGTAACGAATAATGTGATATATCTTTTCAGGTCGGGGAAATATAAAATAGTTTGACATGATATAATAATAAATATTTTTATAAAACTCACACCAAATAAAGATTTTATTTTATTCAATATAGTTTTCAAAATTTAGTAAACCTCCAAATTTCTCCAAGAATTGAGTCTTAGTTCAATATGTGTTTTTAGATTCTCAATATCAGAATTGGGATTGTAAATCTCGATTCTTGTTTGTTTTAGAATCTAAATTCTCAATATTCAACCAATATCTTCTTACACGTACCCCCACACTCATTGTTTTTATTCAATTATCATTATATTTAAATAATTATATATTACTAAATATAATATATAAATACATTATCCACAATTCTCAGATATGATTTGACATCAAATATAATATAAAAATATACTTTCATTCCATATTTTACATCTACAATAAAAAGCAAATGACTCTGAATCCTACAACAATCATAGATTCTTATTATTAATAGAATTCTAAATAGTCAAGATTGTGAATACCATAGTTACAATAAAAACTAATCCAAACAGACCCTAAATATGTTTGGTTTGAGATTCTAGTACATAATTTTGGACTTTCATTCAAGAAAATAAGTTTTCATAAATCTTAATCCTAAACCTCATAAATATATTAATATCTTATCATAAAAATATAATAAATTAATACAACAACAATATTTATTGTGGTAAAATACATGTTATATTACCAAAATTAATATTAACACCTTTTTCACTTTTTGTGAAACTTTTACGGTGCTTTATGGTACCATAGTTATTTCTCACTTTTTAATTTACAATACACTATTTTATAGCTAAACATTTTGATAATGTATGCATAATTAATGTTCACACTATAGAGAATGATGTGATGTATTCACATCTTTTCTACATTATAATCTACCAATTGAGAATTCATAGAGGATATTTAATTGATAATTTCTAGTTATTATTTTATTACATTATTTTTGCTTCTTATTCTAAATATTTGATTTTTATTATTATTACTTTGTATTAAGTGGATCATATTTTGAAATGTTCACATTATTTATTGAAGAATTTTCTTTTCTAAGATTTTAAAGTTGTTGACTTAATAGTCGTCCAATAAGATTTAAATTCTCTTTAATTTTGAACATTTGACTCAATTTATCCGATACAACGTCTTAATATTGAAGATGTTGTAAGGTAAGTCAACTATAACCTTATTAAAATATATTTCCCATTTTTCAAGTAGACACCTCATAAAATACATAGGAGAGTGAGAAATTGTAGAATTAAAAATTGTGCAAAGAGTACCTTGAAAAAAGATATTATGAACTAATTTTTTATTTCTAAAATAATAAATATTATGAATTGCAAAAAATATTCATTTATATTTTTAAAATCAAATCATATTCTCTAAAGCCCATAAAAATCTCAAACTGAACGTAGGAGACTCAAGTTTGAGAAATTAACCCATATTGTTTATTTTGTTGACACCTTACTTAAATGACAAGCTCACAATGATTCAAATTATATGTGTAATTTGCTGGTGTATTGCAAATCTGATGTGGCATTCTCTTATGAAATATGTTGAATTCTTCCTTTTTTGGTTTTTCTCCTAAGTATAAATAACAACTTTTTCCCATCTATATTTTAATTCTTTCTTTCTAAGGTTTCGGTTGCCTTTATCCTCCCTCTGTCTCTCCTTCAGCGCCGAAAAAGAAAAAACCCTCATCTCAGAAAATTTCCAATCCAATTTTCTTCGATCTGATTTTGTGGGTATTATATTTCTTAGTTTGTGTTCAGTCTAAAAACGATTCCCCAAATTCAAGTATTTTGTGTTCAATCTAATTAACCCAATTGCAGAAATCCATCAACCCAATTTGATTATTTTAGTTGAAGATCATGATAATCCAAATCTGTAAAAATTCATTTGATTTCTTGCCTTAGATCTCAATTTAGATAATTTGTATTCGAAGATTCTTTCTTTTAAAGATTTTTTCTACATTCGATTTTTTCTCCAATTTATATTTGTTGTTAGATCATTTTTGTAATTTAATTGCGGAATATTTCATTTCTGGATTCATATATATGATTTCTTGTATATAAACAGTTATTCCACACCTTATTGGGATTTTCGAAATCTAGAATTTCATTTTCTAATCAATTGTATTTTGATATTTAATTTTGGAATTGATGTTAATATTTGATTTTGGATATTTTTTGGTATTATATCTCGAGTCTATTCATGCTATATATTAATTCGGAATGGGATAGTGTTATAATGTTTTGTTAATATTAATTTACTTAATGTTTCTTAATTAGTTTGTTTAGATTCGTGATTTATAAGATGCTGTATATTTTAAAGATTTGTGATTAGTTTTTAAGTAATCTTTTTAACCCTTTAAGTAATCAATCTATGCAACTTCTTTTCAAACATGGAAGTGTGAATTTTAATTAAGAGCAGTCAAGTACAAAATTTAAAAAAGAAACAAAACAATTAGGTTTGCAAACATGAAAGCTTGATGACTCTCCTTCGTTGTGTAAACAGGTTGGTTGTTTCTCTTTTATTTTGTTATTTATTATATTTCATATAAATATGTATTGTTCTTGGCTATTTAGTGCAAATAGGGTACTTTGAGTTGGTGTTAGTATTGTAACTTGCATTCTTCCTTTTTCTTTTTATTTTTTTTTTCTGAATTGATATTTTTCTTCTTTGAGTACGAAATTATTTTTTTATGCTACTTACTTCTCAAACTAAAATTTTGAATCTTTGATCATTTCTATAAGATTTAACAAATTCTATACAAAAATATTATGGAAACTCTCATGTCTTGAAGCCATTCGAAGAAATGTGGGCTTGTTTGTACCCTACAACCTAACATTGTAACATGACAATTCAATAGTGAATAGTGCAGAACATCCCCACATTGTCTACTCCTTCTTTCAAAAATCTAAATCCTATATTATATAATCATTTTTTGTCGTGGTTTCCTTATTAACTAGCTTCTGTTTATAAAGATGATAATGCCTTGCGCAATGGGAGTAATTTGAAAGCTTGCCGTACAACTCAAAGTGTTGATTTTATTTCTTGATATATATATATATATATATATATATATATATGTATATATATATATATATATATATATATATATATGATTGGGTTCAAATGAGAACCCCGTCATTATATGTGAACCTAGGGACTAATCCTGGCCTTAGATCTAATATTGCACAGTGCAATTATATGTCCAGGTTCATTGTGCTTTTTACACAGTACTGTAGTGCTAAAATCAGTCCAGTTTTTTTAATTTAATTATATATATATATATATATATATATATATATATATATATTTTTTTTTTTTTACGTTTTAAAATATGCAATATGTATCTTAAATTGTAGATCTTGAGAATGTGATTAATTTGATATATATTTCATTCAAAACGAATAAATTTGAAAAAGTTATGGTTTGTTGAAGATTTGAGTTTCATTTCAAAATTTTGAATTTGCAGTTTATAGACGAAATTTGCGATACTTTTTGTATACAATCGTAGTGTTTTTTTTCTCTTAATCTATTGTGCTTTCTAAAGAACAATGTAGTGCTCTTTGTAAACGTTGATATATGTCCAAAATACCTTTTAATTAATTAATGCATTTTTTTACATTATTACCATGCTGACATGTCATGATCTCAACCATCAAGATTATCCAATCTAATGGTCAAGATGAGTCCCTAGGTTCACATATAATGACGGGTTCTCATTTGAACCCAACCCTATATATATATATATATATATATATATATATATATATATATATATATATATATATATATATATATATATATGTATGTATGTATGTATGTATGTATGTATGTATGTATGTATATGTGTGTGTGTGTGTGTGTGTTAAGGTTGAATAATATTTTTCCAATATTTACTTAATTATTGGATAATCTTATTTATGTTAATATTTTTCCTAAATTAGCACCCTTAATCGTCGTTAATTTCCAAACAGATCATGGCTCATTAATATTTATTTATTAAGTTTATTAAATATGTAGTGTATATATAAATAGAAGATGGCGGAGTGCGCGACGGTGTGCTACTGCTCCCCACGCGGGCTGGCAAACTTCCTGTTGCTAGTGGTGAACAAGGTGGCGGCTACTGTGCATATTCCTTTCATTTGGTACACCTAACTTAATTTTAACGAATCAATAGATGTTTTCTTTTATGTGCATGTATGCATGTTGTTTTGATTATTTGTATAGCTTCTTATGCTTTGATATTCTATTTGGTTACTTTTATTTCGATAAAGAAAATTTTAACATTTTATAGTTTGATCAGAATGTTCATTACCTTCTACAGTTATCCAGACTGAAAGGCTACAAACTTTGCACCAGAAACTGATGAAGGAAGAGCTGCTGCAAATCAAGTGCAGCTACGGCGAGGAGTATGTGCACCCAGTGGCGAGCCTGCTTTCATTTGTAACAACTTTCGAAACGGCGTCGGAAAGTAAGGAGATACTTGAACTTGAGAAGTGAAATCTCAGTCACTGCCAATATTTAAATTCATTACTGAAAATACAAAATATTAGTTTTATACGATTTATTACTATTGATGTTTTTTCCTTCACTTTGGTGTTTTTGACATCAAAAGTTTCAATACAATTTTTTTTAAAATAAATAGTCTGCTCAATATCCTGTGTTTCAAGCAAGAAGAATAAAATATAATATAATATAAATATAAATCACTTTTTTATAAATTTTATAATCCATTCGTCCCACAAAGATAGTCCAGTATTCCATTTTCGTCCATCCCACAAAGATAGTCCAGTTACTATATTTAACATATCATTAATTTTTCATTTCCACACATACCCTTAATTAATATTCGTGAAATACTAGTTTTCTATATGGTAATTTGGATATTGATGATTACAATGTAAAATCTTATTATTCCAATAACAAATATACTAATTCCACTGCTTTCTATAAGTACTAATTGACATTAATAAATTCAAGAAGGGTATAATTGATAAACGCTAATTAAATTAATGACTTGACTATATAAACTACTCATTTCTTAATCTGTGTGAAATCAACTGCAAGACTATCATTTTGTAACGGAGGGAGTAGGAAATTAAATCTTGGCTTACCATCCAAGGAATCAGAAAGCTTTTTGATTTTTCGTTTGATAAGGTTGTGGAGCTCATTCTCGGCCCAAATAGGGAGAAAAGCATGCTTATAAGGACACAAACGGTGGTCCCTATTGCAATAGTGGATAGTCTACAGTGATCCAGTTTGAACAATTTCTCGACCCAATAGCCCGAAACCGAGACGAGGCTAAAGGTGAGGGTAAAGATCATGGTCCTATATTAGAACTGTTCGTTTTATCGATGGGATGAACCGAGAGAAAGTTGTTGTTGCAGTTGCAAGAACAAGGCAGACCAAGGTAACTAACTACTACAAATAATTATAAAAGTTACCCATAGTGTTTAGCTAATAACAAAAAAACCCCAGTTATCCTTTTCAAGATACCAAAAATACCAACAATTTGTAAATAGAATCAAATGTGAGAGGTTTTTGTTTTTAAAATATTTTTTTCGTTGTAGTTGTTTTGTAATTAACCCAAAGTGTTATTTACATGCACATTGAAACAAAAAAGAAATAATATGCGAGATAATAAAAGGATTAATTGCAAAATGTACCCTTGAGGTTTGTGCTAATTATAAAAAGAACCCAACTAACTCTCAAAATTGCAATAACACCCTGAATGTTGATTAAGTCATAAATTAAGGGGCTAGCTAAAATAATTTTTATAGATGTGAAAGGAAGTTTTGAATGATTTCTTCTTATGAAGGGTAAATGTAAAACAAAATAAGATTTAAGAGGTATTTTTGTTATTTTTAAAGTTAAATTAAATAAAAAGGTCAAACTCCAAGGTACTTTCTGATATTAATTACCCTAGAAAAAACAAACTTTTTACAACTTACCTAGAAGATAAACTGAAAACTGAAGAATAATAGGTTTAACATTATGTATTATGTTTTTTAATGCAGGGGTATTTTGTTCTTCTATAGTGGATGCATGTTTATTTTAAAACAATGAGTATTTTCATTACACTTCATCTTAATTAAAAAATCATCATACGCGTCATTAGATTTTATCTGATTTTCACTTTATTTTATTTTTTTGAAAAATAGTGTTGCTAAAATATTTACTACTGTTGGTGTTAGTTTTTTATTTGAACTTGCAGCAAGCAACTTGGTTCAGTGCAGTTCCATGGAGAACAACGACAATCTCGGGCTATATTGTCGGGTCAGTATAAGATTATTTGATTAAATCAGATTATTATTCCATAACATCAGCAGAAAATAATGCAGGTAATGTTCCTGAATGTACTAAAAATTATCAAATTTGATATCGAATTTTTTCCTGAATTAATCACTGACTCGATCATGACAGTCAATTAGGTTCATTGGTTTAAATAGTTGCATTGCCCTGCTTGAATTACGTAAGGATGTCATTTGTTGCATATGTACTTTTAACAATAACCCTGAGTTTGAACTCTCCCAGTCAAGCTGGACCTTTACTTAATATGCACGCAAGTTTATGCTTCGTTGTGTTTACAAAAAAAAACAAAAAAACGCAATTGTCTTTTATAATTACAAATACCCTTTTGAGGGTGCATTTTTTAAATGTAGAAACAATATAAAGGTGTAATTTATAAATTTAATAGATAACTCATTTTTATTTATTATCCTATTTTTGTAATTAACCCAAAACTAATGTTTAAATTCAAATTAATTTTATTCTTTGGGTTGTTTTCGTCAAGATATTGCGCCACAATATGTAGGATATTTTTCACGTAGTGTGCTCTTAATTTTTACTTAGATATTAATTCATGCATTTTGGTTATATTCTTTGTTGATGACAATTTTTTATTGTTGTAGGGATTTCTAATTCAGCATGTCTTTATTTTGCCACAACTATTTTTTGGAATCTCTATGTTAATGGAGAAAGTGTCTTTTAGATGTAATAAATCATATTCAAATAGGAAAGTAGATGCATATATTTCCTTTTCTTTTCTTCTTATTTTTGTTATTCTTTTTCCCCTTTCAGTTTTTTTGTAATTCGGTGTGTATTAATTTACATCAAACATTCCAAAAGTGTCTTATATGTTAAATCTTTTTACGTATCTTATATTTGTCAAATGTCTTTATATGAATAAAGACTAATTTTAGATTCTGGTTGAAAAATTTATGTTCTTGATTATTTAAAGAACCAAAAAATTAAAATTGAAATCAACTAATAGATATATTTTTAGTTTATACATTCTAATTGATACTGTAATTTTTGGTTTTTAAGCATCGCACAAAATGCTGGAAAAGTTTGTTTCATAATTAAAAAACTAAAAAACACCCACAAAAAGAGGCACAAATATTTTAAATTAGAACTAAACAAAACAAATAAGGAAGACAAAGGATAGTGACTTATTATTATTATTTTTATTTTTATTTTTTTAAAAAATTTTATTTTATTTTATTTTTGTTATTATTATTTTGTTTTAGAATTAGAGAGGAAATATATTTTCAAGATTGGTTGTCACCATTGTTAATAAATTGTAGTTGTTAGATTCTTCGAAAGGTTTACCTACTTTGAGTCTTTGAAAAATCGGATCAACCTCAAATGATAACTATTTTCAAAGGATATATAAATTGTTATAAATGAAATATATAAGAGCCAATGTTTTTTAATAAACCTATCGACTTGGTGTATAGACATGAATAGTTTTGTCTAATAGAGTCCATTTAAATTTATCAAAAATATAAAAATTGAATTGGAAAGTGATATTTATGTGTCATTCCAATAAAATTGGTTAATCTTTCACGGTGATATTTTTATTTTCCTGTTCTTATGGTATCAAAAAGTGTAATTTCAAAGTTAGATGAGTTTTGTATTGTAATTTGGTTAAACATCAATGGTGCTTTTTGTTAAAAAAAAAAAAACTTTTAATCATTTCTTTTGATATAATAGATCAGATTTTATTGACATAACCAAAAATGTTGTTATCATTTGTTTCAAAGCAAATGTAATTTTGTTCGATATATCCTATCACTCCAAAAAAAATCGGGATTGCCGACAGCTATATCCGTCAGTAAGTGATTTGCTGACGGCTTACCGACAGTCTACGACGTCAACGAATCCTTTTGTCGGTAATTTCGGTTGCCGCTGGATTATCAGGCCGATGGCATTTTCGACGGGTACAGCCGCCGGTAAGATGCCGTCGGGATTCTTAATTTTTTTTTTGAATTTACAGACGGACACCGGGTCCGTCGGTATTAACTAACTAAATAAATAAAAACTGATTTAACTTTAACGACGTCTTCCATGTCCGTCGGTAAACATGAGAATTTATATTAGACTCAGTCAATTTGACTGGAGCTAATAAAATCATCAATGAGTTGAGACCGAAGAAATAATTAGAATCTGATAAGTTACGTGAAGTGTAATCATAATAAATGATTATATAAAGAAACCTAGAGACCTAGGAACGACAGCTACTACTAATCATAACAAGTCCAACAAAAGAACCAATATACCCATATTTCCACATCACCCCGGCTTTTCAATCATGTGTCAAATGCTAGATTTGTTATTAAATTTAATTTTTTTTATTTTTATGAATCTCTAATTAATAATGAGATTAACTATCTGTTCGATGCTCGGGTAACTGATCAAGCGTCAAAAACAGGGCACTATGATTGTAAAAAGTGAGCTTAGAGATCGAGGATTTGAATCACGAGAAATCGGATACTGTTAACACGATTGAGAAATTGACTGATGCTAATAAGATTATAGCCTGAATAAATAATTAGATCATTTTTTAAAAAGACCAAGAAGCTTTTTTTACAATTAGATCACCAAGAAGCTCCACCAATGTTTCTTTAGTTTATTATTATTATTATTAGATTGGAGAATGGAAGCGAGCCAGCCTTGTGAATATTAATTTGGTTATATTATTATTATTATTATTATTAATTTTATTTTTGGTTATATCGTTATTATTAATTTATTTTTTGGTATGTGAAAACAAAGAATTTAGGAGAATTGTTATGAATTATTGGAGGTTTGATTATATTTTAACTAAGTGTGTTAAATTGTTGTTTTCGGTTTGTTGGTTTAATTTCTCGTATAAATATATTTTTCTTTTGAGGTACGTATTCTAAAAGGGAAGAAATCAAACTTTAGTATCAAACTCCATATTTGATACTAAATCGAATTAAACAACAAATTTTTATCAAACTTCCTATTGTTCTTACTATATTAATCATACAAAATTTTAAAACGATATTATCAACCAATCAATCACATGTATACAATATCAACAAACCATAACATATCTTAAACATAACATCCATATACCGATCACCACATCATTTCAAAACCACCATCCCCAACAATTTAAAACTTTTTAAAACCACCATCATTTTTTATTATAATTTTGAAAATCGTTATTAGATGGACGAAACCTCCCGGCCGGCGCCGCACAACACATCATCACCGATGTCTATCGAACCAATCACAATATCAATCAATCATAATATAAATAACAAAAAATAATAACATACATTAAACACAGCCGATCATCACGTCATTTAAAAAATACCATCACATACACTTTATTAAAAGATAATTGCACAATTGAACCCTAATTTACAAATCAAACCCTACCTAGCCCTAATTTAATTCAAATGTATATAATCGAACCTAATTTATAAATAATATAAACTAAACCCTAAAATAATCATAATTGCATAAATGAACCCGAAATGAATACTAACGACCTAATTAGCCCTAATATTATACAAATTAAACCCTAAAATAAAACTTAATTGCATAAATGGACCCTAAAGCTAAAATCATTCACGAATGCATAAATCAAGTATAAACTTCTTAATTGAACCCCCAATTCAATTTCTCAAAACCTAATTTTTAAATTCAAATTAAATTAAATTAAAATCCTAAATTAAATATAACATTAAATTTAAATTAAAAGGCTAACATACCTTAATATGTAATGTTGATGGTGCTTCGGCGGCGCTCCTCCTCGCGGGCCCTAATATTTGTTGCGCTGCTCGGAAACACCCAGTGCTGACCACACTGAGAGACACGAAAGCGTAGGTAACGCCAGTTGGCGTGGTTGTTGCTGAGTGAATCTGTCCGCTGTCTGGGGGCTGTTTATATGAAGTTTACCGACAGACAGGATTTCGTCGGTTAATATCCGATTTATTTTTTATTTTTTAAAAACATGACGACGGACATTCTCCGTCGGCATATTTGGCGGTCTTTTTGCCGCCAACTTCCCGAGAACTTGCCGATGGTATACACCGACGGTCCATTTCCGTCGGCAATTTGTGCTGCGGGAAAGCCGTCGGTAATGTCAGCTTTTTACCGATGGGTAACTGCCCATCGGTAATATCCGTCAACAATTTCAGTTTTTTTTTTGTAGTGTATTAGAACGCAGACCACCAATATTATTATTGTTATTGTTTAAGACATTATTAAAAAAGGTACATCTCATACTTAGTCTAATACCAAACTCATATTATTATTATTATTATTATTATTATTATTATGAGTATGATTATTATTATTTAACTCATAATTATAAAAAAAGTACATCTCATATTTAGTCCATTACCAAGCCCTCTGAATTCTTTTTTAGATTTTCTATAGTGTACGAAGATTTAGGATATATATATATATATATATATATATATATATATCTGTGTGTGTGTGTGTGTGTGTGCATATATATAAATTATAACTAGATGTATATTCAAATAAATGAATGAAATACGATATTGGTATTATAATGAAAAATCACTGATAATTAATAGTTTAATTTTTAAAATATTTATATTAGTATGAGACACCGCTACAATATGAAACAATGAAAAATAAGATATTCATATTTATTTGAATTGCATGTGTTTCTCGATTTCCTATTATTACAGCTAACTTACCCTTAAAGGCGCATTCTTATGACTCGCATAAAGTTGAGAATTAAGGTGCGAAAATATTTCAAAATTATTTGTTTAAACATAAAATCGAAAAGAAAACAGATAACACGGTCTACAGTGAGTTTTTCAAAATTTTAAATAAATAATATCTCTTTTTTTTTATTTGAGTTAATAATTCGATTTTTGAAGTTGACAAATTATTTTTCAACATTCGCTATTAATATATAGTTTATAAGGTAATTTTTTAAAATATAAAGTGGAATTTTTTTTTTTTTTTTTACTTTGTATTTAATATTACTTTATAAACTTCACAATTATTTTTAATAAATATTATATTTTTATATTTTTCTTAGTAATGCTCGTGTCCTCGCTTGAAAAAGAAGTTGAAATAGTGGGTAAACAGGGATTTTTGAACTAAGTATAATCTTAAAAAGCACTCACCATAATAAATCACTAACTATTTCTAATTCATCATATGTATAAGTGTACATGAAACACGTGCACAGCAAACAAGAGTTCGAAAAATGGTAAAGGGTGATTGGATGAGATTTCACTTACTGTTAACTTTTATTTATAGACAAATAGTACGAAAAAAATTATTTAAACGAGCAGGAATGAATTCCGAAAGTATGATTAGTTGTGAATTGAAAGATTAGGATATGATAAACACTAATAAAATAATTGTTAAAATGGAAAAAATATTATTATCTCGAATTATGATCGTTTTCATAATTAATCATGTTTTTCCTGATAAATTATCATACAAGTTATGCGTTTTTTGCAATTTATCACAAAGATCTGCTCTAAAGTGATTTTTTTAAGGGTGTTTTTATCATAACAATCCTAATTTAATTAATTTTTTAAATACATTATTCAAGTAAAATTTAAATATACATATTTAAGTTGTTAAGAAAGGGAAAACAACTTCATGTTGCGTATTTCACAATTTACTTACAAATTGTTATTTTTGACAAATCGCTATATGAATTATGTTCAATTTGCAATTTATCCTTAAATCGGAATTATTGTGATTTTGTGCTCAAAATTAATGGCAGAATAGGATTGTGACACGTCATCCAGTTTTGGATACAGAACCACTTTAAAGAGACAAATTGCAAATTGCGCATAATTCGTAACAGTCTATCACAAATAAAAGTTTGTATGGTAAGCTGTTGAAAATGAAACAATTGGAGAAGTAAAAAATATCTACACCTTAAAAAAATTACATCAGAAAAATATATACAAGTAAAACCTCTATAAATAATAACTTGGGAACCATGAAATTTATTAATTTAGAGAGATTAATATATCGATAAATTAATATTTCATTGATTAAAAGAGTGACTTTTTATATTTAGCAAATTTAGTACATATGTATTGAAAATAATAATAAACTCATATATGTTTCATTGATTATATTCCTGCATCACTCAATCCTTTGTAACTAATTAAATATATTCATGTATAATATCAATTCATTGTATACAATTAACTATTACATTCATGGACGCATGTATCAATTCATTGGAATTACTTAAATGTACATGTTTACATTAATTCATTGCACTTAAATAACTATTATAGCCAATTAAATATATTCATGCATGATGAATTAAACATATACTATATAAATCTCAATATGTAAATAAAATAATTCATAACACTCAACCATGTCTTCTCATCTAAAAGGTCGTAAAATCATCCATGAATGATCAAATGCATAAACATTATGTGAGTATAAGAGAGACCATCCCATGTGCACTCAAAAAGATAAAAAGTTTTACAAGAGTGGGTTGATGAAAAATATCGTTTCAAAGTTAGCCAATGTACAATATCAAACACTCTCAAGAGATCATTAGAGTACCTTTCAGCCAACTTTGAGAAGGATGAGGTTATTAAGCGACATAAATCGGCGAAATATCCAGATATGGAGAAGTTTCTTTATGATTGGTTTCTTCAGTACCAATATCGAGTCAACATGATCATAGAGCTTATTTTGGAGAAAGCAAAAGATATGAAGAAATCTCAAGCGACTCAAGTGAGACAAATTTGAAGAAAGCCTACATGAGCTTGAGAATGTGATCAATGATGTTGGTTATCGCAATGAAATGGATGTCAACAAATTTGGTAGACTATTCAGGTAAAAATGGTGAATGTTCAATGGTTCAAAGTTTAAAGGAAATTATTGCTGATATTGTTGAAAATCCTACTAATGATGAGGCTGAAGATGATTCAATACCGTTGGAACCAGTCACGAGAAAGCAGACTTTAAGAGCAACAACAATTCTTCACAATTTTTTGTTGATGGTAGAGAACTCGACACCGGAACTCTTGACTGCAATTAAAAAAATTAGGGATGAAATCCAATTGGATTTAAATTTTAAGAAAAAACAAGTAACTATAGATTCATATTAATATTTATAACTGTAATATTTATAAATTATTAAGTTAGAGTTTTAATGGGATCTAATATTTATAAAGAGATTTTTTGAAAAATTATTATCTTATTATTTTATCAAATTTGATGATTTTTACAAAAACCAGCGTCGAGATCGGGAGAATTTATTAATTTATAAAGGTTTATTCAAACCTAAATACAGACGAATAAATACACACACATACGTATACATATATATCACCCCACCACCAGCTTCACCGTCCCTACCATATCCGCCGCCGCCAAGACGGAAACTCGAAACCCCTTCCAATTCATTTTAAAATTGGACTCTTTGCCCTGCTGTCGTAGCTGTGTTCGCGGGCGTTTTTGCCGGTGTCATGGACGAGAGAGGGAGGAAAACCTTCATTTTTCATTATTATTATTATTGCTTATTTATTTATTTATTTGCTGCGTGTGGTGGAAGGGATGAAGAACGGGGTCCTTAACTAAATCTTTAAAAAGCAAAATTGAAATACAGGAAAATACCCTCAAGTTGTGTGTACAAAAATACCATTACCATGACCAGATAATATGTATAAAATATTTCACTAAAATTCTGATTTTGGTGGGCAAATCGCAAATTGTATAGTTGTTAAACAATGAAAATTCTAGTTTAGATGACAAAAAAGTATATTTTCTTTTTCCTATTAAAAATGATAATTCAAAAATATGTGGGGTGCCAGAATAATAAAATTTTATTAAAAAAGAAATTGTGGTAATTTTCTTTTTTAAAAATATATAGATGTGATTGAGGAGATATATTATGAATAATATATTATATTTTCTGATTCTTTTTATTATAATCCAAGCGCCCTTACCCATCTTCTAGTAGAGGCTATGATATGGAGAAGCGAAAGTTAGTTTGTTGCTTTTCCCAAAATTTAACAAGTATACATGCATATGCCAATACAATTTGTTTGTTTGTTTTTTTCGTTTTGGTGGCGCACTTTGGAAAAAGTTGCACACCACCTCGTGTTCATAATCATGCATCCATCCTTTCAAATCATGGCTTTAACCTTTTCCTGTGCGCGTCATCGTCATTTTTTTCTTATCATTCAATTACAAACCCAATCAAGAGGAATGTGATTTTCTATCTTAAAATAACATTTTATTCTATTATTATACCGCATTCATCGTTGATTTGTTGAGATCATGTGCTTGTTACTTATTAAAAAATCCACACACGTGACAACGGCCATATGCAGTGTAATGAAATATGAATTGAAATAAGAGATTGGACGTAGCCCACGTGTGTCGATGTTTTCATAGTCTATTCAAATTTGGATTAAAGTTTTTTTGTTTGTTTGTTTTGTTTTGTTTTTTGACTTTATGAAAATTAAAGTCGTGCTTTAGTGAAATATAAAATTTTGTAAATGTTTATTAATGATAATACTTCTGCTTAAGTAGTTTTATGTTATTAAAATATGAAAAATAAAATTGGTGCTGCTTTTTAATATTTTCAATCCAAAAAAAAAAAAAAAGAAAATGTCACTCCACGAGAAACGTCAGCCATGACGCCACTCCTCATTGTCTTCATCCTTCAACCCCATAACATCACACAGACAGTCAAATATATATAATATATATGATTATAAATACTATATTATATATCATCATAGATTACTACACGTATCTATACACACACAGCACATAGTAATATGTGTTTATAACTTTATATACATCGATCAGTCGGTTCATCTACACATATATTAATTGTCTCTCTACTCATAAAATCACTTTATAACAAAATCTTGACCATTGACGAATACAGATTGCGTTGTAATCTTTGATTTCTCTCTCGTTTATCTGAAAACAACATATATATATATATATATATACATCATAGATGCTCATCGGCGACAGTCCCTAGGTTTCGTGGGCTTTAATAATCTGGTTAGTCTTCGCACTCCATTTTTATCTCCTTCGTACTTTAATTCTATAGTATTCCTATTCTTGGGGTTTAATTGCACTTCCCTTTTAAAAAATAACGGTTTAGATGATTTGTTGCACTTTATGTCGGGACCAATCAAAAGTTGACGTGTGTGAGGAGTAGTATGACATGTTTAGTAGGCTGACTGAAAATTAAAAATGATTTAACGGGCAAAATGCGATTACCCTTAATTATTTTAATTAAATTGGTTTAGGAGGATTTTACAAAGACAGGCAAATGGTTTTAGTTAATTGTCCTTTTTTAAGGTTTCGTGTTTTTGATTTGGATTATTTTGTCTGTCCACTCAGATGCATTGACTTTTATTTACACTATTGACAAATTCGATCTTTTTCTATTTTGTTTCGATTCGTGCTGTGATCATTCATACGCATTTAATATCCTTACCTGTAACTTTTTCTTATGAAGAAAGGTGAAAACAATTGATTGTATTGCTGTATATAACAAGTGATCAAATAAAGTAATTGTTTTTGAATTTTTTTTTCTATTGAGAATATTAATGTGAATCATAGAAAGGTAGATGCACAATCACTTTTTTTTGTCCCATATGCTGCCTTTTCAACTTTTTTGATTCTCACATATCGGTTATTTAATCATGATATGATGTTCATTGTATATAATAATTAGTTTTTGCTTTTGATCATAGTTGAGTTGGGCTTGTGAGAAAGTTTCACTTTTAGTGTTCACTGATTTGAAGTCTCTTCACATGAGATGGTGATTTAAGTCGATGATTCACTCCCTGCAATTACTTGCTGATAATTTATATTTACTTTTTTTTTTTTATATGATATTCAGAGAGATGGGGAGCCTATGGACTCTGTTTTGCGGGCAATCCGATTGTGGTACTGATTTAATCTTTCTAACAAAGCCTTCGTCGTGCCTCAATCATCTCGTAGTAATTTGTTTCGATGTCCTTCTACTAATCATCACGTTCTTCGTCGCTATATTTTTCAAAAAACCATTCAAATCATCATCTGTTCGCAACGTTTCGAATTTTCAGCTAGTGTCTGCCATTTGTAACGGTATTTTAGCTTCGGTTTATTTATTTTTCGGAATCTGGATACTAGAAGAGAATTTGAGAAAATCCCGAGACTTTCTACCCCTGCATCGTTGGATGCTATTCATTATTCACGGCTTAATATGGTTATTAGTCGGTTTAACCGTGAGTCTTAAGGGACATCGTTTTTCAAGAGCTCCGTTAAGGCTCTTATCGATTTTCGCGTTCATATTTTCCGGAATTACTTGCGGGCTTTCGCTTTTCACCACCGTTCTTGAAAAGGCGGTCTCGATCAAGATTGTATTGGACGTGATATCCTTTTTAGGATCTTGTTTACTGGTCTTGTGTGCTTATAAAAGCTATCCATACGAAGATGATGATGAAAATGGTGTTTACGATCCGTTGCTTACTGTTGCCAACGGCGGTGATAAAAATAGTAATGTCGGGATCGTGACCCCGTTTGCAAAAGCGGGCTTTTTCAGTAAATTCACGTTTTGGTGGTTAAACCCACTGATGATAAGGGGAAACGAGAAAACCCTCGAGGACGAGGATATACCCAAGCTCCGCGAGGACGATCGCGCCGAATCGTGCTACTTGCTATATAAGGAAACTCAAGACCGGGAAAAGCAATCCGAACCGTTATCCCAACTGTCGATCTTGAAAACCATTCTTCTCTGCCACTCGAAAGAGATCTTCGTCTCGGGCTTCTTCGCGTTCCTCAAGGTAGTCACCATCTCCGCGGGCCCACTGCTTCTCAAAGCCTTCATCAATGTTGCTGAGGGCAACGAAAGCTTCGAGCACGAGCGGTACGTGTTGGTCCTCACTCTTTTCTTCACGAAAATCCTCGAGTCGATTGCTCAACGGCAGTGGTACTTTCGATCTCGGCTCGTCGGCCTCAAGATTCGCTCATTGCTCACCGCGGCTGTTTATCAAAAGCAGCTCAGGCTATCGAACGCGGCAAAGATCATCCACTCGAGCGGCGAGATAATGAACTATGTAACCGTCGACGCGTACCGCATCGGCGAGTTCCCATTCTGGTTCCACCAGATATGGACGACAAGCCTCCAGCTCTGTTTCGCGATCGTCATCCTCTTCCAGTCTGTGGGCCCTGCCACGATCGCGGCCATGGTCGTCATAATCCTCACCGTCCTCTGCAACATGCCGCTCGCGAAGCTGCAGCATAAATTTCAAACAAAACTCATGGACGCGCAGGACGAACGTTTAAAGGCCATGTCGGAGGCGCTCGGGAACATGAAGGTTTTGAAGCTGTATGCATGGGAAACACATTTCATGCGGGTTATCGAGAATCTGAGGAAAATCGAGGATCAGTGGCTGAAAGCCGTTCAGGTGAGGAGAGCGTACAATTCGTTTTTGTTCTGGTCGTCGCCCGTTTTGGTATCCGCGGCCACGTTCGGGGCGTGCTATGTCCTCGACGTCGAGCTGTCGTCGAGCAACGTGTTCACGTTCGTGGCGACGCTGCGGCTCGTGCAGGATCCGGTGAGGAGCATACCGGACGTGGTCGGGGTGTTCATTCAGGCGAAGGTCGCATTCACCAGGCTGGCGAATTTTCTGGAGGCGCCTGAGCTCGTGCGGACGGAGGCTCGGGTGAGCGGTGCGGATCGGAGCATTTGGTTCGAGTCGGCCGATCTTTCGTGGGACGAGAATCATTCGAAGCCCACGCTCCGGAACGTCAAGTTGGAGGTTAAAGGGGGCGACAAGATTGCGATTTGCGGGGAAGTGGGGTCCGGCAAGTCGACGCTTCTTGCGGCGATTCTTGGAGAGGTTCCGATAACTAAGGGAACTGTAAGTTACTTTTTTTCCTTCTCTTCGAAATTAAAGTAAATTACACCAAAACCTCTGAACTGAGATTTTTTTGTTTGTTTGTTTGTTTTAGCAATTTGCCCACTAATTTCATAAAAAGTGGGGGGATAAAAAGGTTTAGTGGGAAAAGAGCAAAAAACCCAGAGTTTATGGGCTTTAGTGTGATTTACTTGAAGTGATTTTCATTAGGCTTTCAGGTTAAGATTTGCATTTTGGATTTTCAGGAATAATTAAGATTATTGATCTATTTTGATAGTTAAAGAGTAAATTACATTAAACCCCCTTAACTATGGTTTTTTTTGTTTTTGTTTTTTGTATTTGTTTGCTTTTTTTTTTTTTTTGGGGGGGGGGGGGGGGGCGGTGCTGCACTTTACCCCCTGAACTATGTATATGTTTCCACTTTGCCCTGCTCATGACATATGTCTGCAAATGATATAAAGTGAGAATGGGTCAGGGGGTAAAGTGCAAGAAGAAGAAACTTTAGTGGGCAAATTGCCAAAAAACCACAGAGTTCAGAGGGTTTAGTGTAATTTAATCAAAATAATTTTCACTGGCTTTCAGTTTCAGTTTCAGGAGTGATTTAGAATAACTGAACTGGATGTACTAAAAAGTTGACCAATATATATATTTTTTCAGGTTCAAGTACATGGGAGCATTGCCTATGTCTCACAGTCGGCATGGATTCAGACAGGGAGTATACGAGAAAACATTCTGTTCGGGTCTGACATGAACAGCGACATATATCGAGATACATTAGAGAGGTGCTCGCTCGTAAAGGATCTCGAGCTACTACCGTACGGCGATCTCACAGAGATAGGTGAAAGAGGAGTTAATCTTAGTGGCGGTCAAAAGCAACGAATTCAGCTTGCCCGTGCTCTTTATAACGACGCCGATATATATCTATTGGATGATCCTTTTAGCGCTGTCGATGCTCAAACTGCAACAAGCCTGTTTTATGTTAGTATTTTAATATTATCAGTTATAAGCTTTAATTTTTTTATTATATTTTTTATAAGTAGAAGCTGATTTCGAGCATTGCACAGGAATATGTCATGGGAGCCCTTTCAGAGAAAACGGTCTTACTTGTGACTCATCAAGTCGATTTTCTTCCTGCATTTGATTCTGTCTTGGTGAGTTTGTTTGTTTGTCTTCTGGGATTTTAATTATATCTAAAAAAAAAAGTGCTAACAGGTCTTTTTAGCCATTCCTTCTTTCAGAAATGATTTTTTTATTTGGAAAACAAGGTTTTTAGCCATTTGACTAAAATACCCTTGCATACTTGCTGAACTACTTATAGACAATTTTTAGAAAAATTAGGACGTTACACTTCTGGGATCCAAGCAATGTTTTCTTATAATTCAACCCAAAAATGGCTTTAAAAACCTTTTTTTATATAATAACTATAAATCATTTTCGTCAAATGGCCAAAAATCCGCCGAACTCAAAGAAAAATCTCGATTATCAAAATAACAAACATATTCCGGTTTTTCAAACAGTTGATGTCGGATGGGGAGATTTTGCACGCAGCTCCTTACACTCAGCTACTATCCACAAGCCAAGAATTTCAAGACCTTATCCATGCGCACAAAGAGACAGCTGGCACCGAGAGGCTTTCGGAGGTAACCGCGTCCCAAGAACGTAAACCCTCTTCAAAAGAGATTAAAAAAACTTACACGGAAAAGAAAGCTAAAACGCCCGGAGCCGATCAGTTGATAAAAAAAGAAGAGAGAGAGACCGGTGACACGGGATTTAAGCCTTATATTATTTATTTAAAGCAGAACAAAGGGTTCTTGATCTTCGTCATCGCCGCTTTGTGTCACTTGACGTTCGTCATCGGACAGATACTACAAAACTCTTGGATGGCGGCGAATGTGGACGACCCGAATTTCAGCACGTTGAGATTGATCCTCGTGTACTTGCTGATTGGAGTGTTATCGTCGTTATTTTTGCTGACTAGGACTTTGACCACCGTTGTTTTGGGCATGCAGTCGTCGAGGGCGTTATTTTCGAAGCTATTGTTTTCTTTGTTTCGTGCGCCGATGTCGTTTTATGATTCTACGCCTTTGGGAAGAATACTGAGCCGGGTAATTTGTTTACTTTTTTATTTTTGGACGACTTTATATTTAATGAAAATGAGATGAATTTTTTTTTTCAGGTCTCGGCTGATTTGAGTATCGTTGATCTGGATGTCCCTTTCAACTTGATATTCACCGTTGGATCAACCACAAATTGTTATACTAATCTTGCAGTGTTGGCTGTTATTACTTGGCAAGTTTTATTTGTTTCTATACCGATGATCTATCTGGCTATTCGCTTACAGGTAATATTTAAAAAAAAAAAAAGCATTGAATTTATTTATTTATTTGTTTTAAATTGCATGCTTGGGTTGAATCCTGTAATGTTTTTTTAATCCAAGTGAATACTTTTTTTAATTCAAAAAATAAAATAAAACAGAAATATTACTACTCCACTGCTAAAGAGTTGATGCGGATAAATGGGACCACAAAATCCTTTGTAGCAAACCATCTATCCGAATCCGTAGCCGGTGCCACTACAATAAGAGCTTTCAAAGAGGAAGAGCGTTTTTTCGCAAAGAATCTTGAATTAATCGACAATAATGGCAGCCCATATTTCCACTATTTTTCCGCGAACGAGTGGCTGATCCAAAGGCTCGAAACCCTAAGTGCGGCCGTTCTTTCGTTCGCAGGCCTCTGCATGGTTTTACTTCCACGTGGAACTTTTAGCTCCGGTTTGTGATAATTACTAATTTGATTAACCTGATAAAATTGTTGTCCTGTTTTATTTTTATTTTATCTTTGTTAATATTTTTCTTACATGATGAGTGCAGGATTCATTGGAATGGCTTTGTCGTATGGCCTGTCGCTAAATATGTCCCTAGTGTTCTCTATTAATAACCAGTGCATGTTAGCAAACTATATCATTTCTGTAGAAAGACTCGACCAGTATATGCATATAGCGAGCGAGGCACCAGAGGTGATAAAAGAGAATCATCCGCCTGCCAGCTGGCCGACTGAGGGCAAAGTAGAAATTCAAGACTTGCAGGTAATCTTATCTCCAAATAATGATTAGTTTGTTTTGAAATAAAAATTAAGAATTTTGAGAATATGAATGGATATGAGATGAAAATGTAATGAAAATTAATATAAAAATAGTAAAACAATGTTTCGTAGACAGAAATATATGTTTAGGTGAATAGTAAAATTGATTGAAAAATGTGTGATAATGATTAGTATATTATTATTATTTATTTATTTATTATTATTTATTTTTTTAGCTCTTGAAAAGACTACTAATAGTGTTTAACTGAAACAGATTAAATATAGACAAGATGCACCACTTGTTCTACGCGGAATTACATGCACGTTTGAAGGAGGGCACAAAATCGGCATTGTTGGTCGAACCGGCAGCGGCAAGACAACTCTTATAGGTGCCCTGTTTCGTTTGGTTGAACCTACAGGAGGAAAGATTATGGTGGATGGGATTGACATATCGACAATCGGGCTGCATGATTTGAGGTCCCGTTTGGGGATTATACCTCAAGACCCAACTCTTTTTACTGGGACCGTGAGATACAATTTGGATCCGTTGTGTCAACATACTGACAAGGAAATATGGGAGGTAAATAATAATTATTGTATGAAAATTTTGTATTTGTCTGATGTTTCGAAAGTATTGTCTTGTTGTGTGAATAGGAATTGATAATGCTTTTCTTGTTGTGAAAGGTTCTTGGAAAGTGTCAACTCAAAGAGGTTGTTGAGGAGAAAGAGGAGGGATTAGATTCTCCTGGTAATTTCGGAAACCCCCATGCTTAGGGATAGTTACATAATGCACCCCTGAGGCTTGACCTAATTACAAAAAGAAAAAACTAGCTTTCAAAATAACAAAAAACACCCCCTGAGGTAGGTTTTATTTAACATTTTTATAAACGTGGGAGAGGGTATTTATATTCCTTGTCATAGGGTTAAATGTAAGACAAAATAAAATCTCAAGGGTATTTTTGTAATTTTAAAATTTTGCTTTCTTTCTTCTTCTTATTATTTTTTTTGTAATTAACCGAAATGCCTTGACAAAGTAGTTAAAAAGAAAAGTTGGTGGAGAAAAAACACATTTAGGTTTCAAAACTACAGGTGGAACTTTTTTTGTAATTTGATCAAATCTCAATGATTTTAGCAAAATTGCATGACTTTGTTTTATTACAGTCGTGGAAGATGGATCGAATTGGAGCATGGGGCAACGACAATTGTTCTGTTTGGGCCGGGCTTTATTGAGGAGAAGCAAGATTTTAGTACTAGATGAAGCGACCGCATCGATCGACAATGCAACCGATATGATTTTGCAGAAAACAATTAGGACAGAATTTGCAGATTGTACTGTGATCACAGTAGCACATAGAATACCAACGGTTATGGACTCGACAATGGTTCTAGCCATTAGTGACGGTGAGTGTAATCATTTACTTCCTTTTTTTTTTTTCATCGGCGAGAAACTTATACGTTGATATTCAATCTAAATTTTTTATTTTATCGAGCAGGGAAACTTGTTGAATATGACCAGCCAATGAAGCTTATAAAGAGAGAGGATTCATTGTTTGGGCAGCTTGTTAAGGAATATTGGTCTCATAATCACTCTCCAGAATCACAATAAGATCAGAGAAGAACGGGTTTTTGTAATAAAACCGAGTAATTTTTGGTTTCCTAATAATATTGCGTTTGGACGGAAGGATGTTGGACATTCTCCGAGATGACTCCGGAAATAGCTTACAAGGATTTGAAATCCATTGCAGAATGAGTTTATCTCAACAACCTCAGTGAATTTGTTATTAGAGATTTGAAACTCTCGGTTTCGAATTCATCAATCCAAGCAAAGCCTAATTGTAATTTGTATGATGTAGTTGATTATGACTTGAGTGTTGATGAAATTTCAATTTTGTAACCATTATCAAGAGCTTTACAGTGTTTAACTTTGACTTTTGATAATCTCAAAAGAAATTGACAGTAAGTTCAATTTCAGCAAGGCTAAAATGCAATATCAGATCAGTTATAGAGAAAAATATATAAAATAAGATAACGCATGCTATTGAGATTCTTTCGACACGAAATATTTCTCCTTCATCATTAAAATTATACTTGAAATAATAATTATCAGCTATAAAATGACAATTTTGAAGAGAATAAAATTGCAGGTGGCTGGCTAGATAAACCCTAACATTTGCAAAATTAAGCACTTAGGAGTTATACATGTTATCAGCCTCATCTCATGGTCCTCCGAGTATGGCATTTTCGACATCCTCTCTACTTAGTGCGTAACTGAATCTCCTTTCCACATCTTTCTCAAGATCGCCCGGTCCGCTCTTTAGATACCTGCAGATGTTCGCAAAGAAATGACAAATTAAATCAAGAACGAATAACTGAAATTTTCAGGTTTTAAACAAAATGAACATGAACAGAGGATTATAGCACATCCTAGTGAGTTATCATGCGTAGAAGCCAACAATTTCGCTGCATACTAGTGATTTTGTTTCATCTAAGCTTTAGATGCAATTCTGGGTTTAACCCCTGCAAAATTATAATATTAAGAAGTGTGAAAACCCAATAGTTGTTGATATCAGAAGGAAAAAAAAATCAATAAAACACCTTCTAGTAAACTAACTAGAAGATATCAAGCTTTTCTAAGAACAGACTACAATTTTAAGTGTACTCAACTCAGACTTTTGTCCATAGGCAAGTGCAAAATACATAGTGAAACGTTGAGTTTCTAATTGAACTATCTCACCTGAAGCAAATTGGATAACAAGATAAACAGAATAATGAATCGAATCAAATTATTAAGAAAACAAAAATTCCCTTTTAACTGGTTGATTATAACATTCAATTTATTAAAAAAAAAAAAAAAAAACTAAAACTGATGAAGAACCTACAAAAAATGCAATATTTGTAAACACAAACCTTATATATAAATCAGTGGCATCAAGTGAGAGCTGAGCATGCCAATCGGTTTTTTCGATGAACCAAACAGCTCTATCATCTCTGCTCTGATGAAACCCTAGACTTTTCAACCACGCCTCAACACAATTCAAACTGTGAGAGTACAAAGCCTTATTTTTATCAGGTAATTTCTGCAGCCATTCGTCTTCTGCTTCTGAAACAACCGCGTCTTCTTCAGATGACTTGGAGTGGAAAGTGGACTTTTTTGAACTGGAGATTGAGAAGAACAAATGAGGGCAGGATTGGGAATTCCTGATAATTGAAGGGCTTGTGGGAGGGAATAACCTTGGATTTGAGAGTGGTGGAGATGGAATAATTGAAAATTTGAAGGTAGCAATGGTGGGCATTTTTATATATATTTTTTAATTTTGACCTTTATAATTTCCCTTTTGCTGGGTCTTCTTGGTTTTTCCAATTTCCCCTTGAGATGAATTTGAAGGTGCAAGGGATTGGAGAGTATACTGAATCAGAAACTTCAGAGTTCAGACTCCATGCCAAGAAGAAGATAGGGTTTAATACGACGTCGTAGTGAGTTTTATCCTTTCAGTCAATTGGTTTTCTTCTTCGTTTGTGGTGAGGAAATGTACGTTTTTTTTACTGAATACTTAGTAAACTTGTTAGCTATCATTTTGATTTTTGATTCGGGAAAAAAACCTTTTGACACCCCCTCCCCACTATTTCAATTTTTACAATTTACCATACGATCTTTTTTTCTCGACAAACCGTCATTCGAATTATGCGCGAATTGCATTTTACCTATTACACTATTTTTTTTGTGTGTGTATGTGATTTTGTGATCAAAATCGGATGACGTGGCGCAATCGGGTTGTGACACATCATCCGATTTTGATTATAAAACCACAAAAAAATGGTGTAGGGGTTAAAATTCAATTTATGCATAGTTCAGATGGCGATTTGTCGAGAAAAAAAAGTTCGTATGATAAACTGTAAAAATCGAAATAGTTTGGAGTGCAAAAAATAATTACCCCTTTTGATTTTATTTGAGTTTTTTATAGAACTCGAAAACTTATGTTGGAAATTGTATTTGAAATGGAATTTTACGGTTAATAAAAATAACTTAATATTACCCATAAAAATTAAAAATAATAATTGAATCGAATTCAAATCAAGCTTGATTAACTTATTAACTTTTTATACTTTGAATAGTTATGTGGTTAATTTCATGTAAATTAAAAATAATAGGTAATTTAGTTTAAATGTTAAATTCTCTCTTTTTTCTTTTTTTTTTTAAACTTATATACCATTGAGCATATATTAATGAAGGACATTTACGTAAATGATATATTAAGGATATACTCACAATAAAAGTATGGGGTCAGATATTGACCCTCCAAAATTTTATTAGTTGATCTTATTAATTTTTTGATAAAAATAGATATGTTTAAAAGGATAAAAATAACTTTCTCATAAAATTAATTTAAATATTAAAAAAAAAATCGTATTCATCTCAAAACCTTTCATAACTCATTTCAAACCTCACCTCAAAACAAAACTCAATAATGGAGGATGATAGTAAATAAAATGAATTATGCAAGTTTTCTCTACAGTTTTTAGTGTTACAATAATCACATTCTATTTTTGTACATTTTTTCACCACTTATTCGTCATAAAATGGTTCATTAGGGTTCACTGTCGGAGTTGTGTTCAAATTTGTAATGATGAATATAAACAGGTTGTTTGGGGAAAAAGTTCGAACACATCATAATTTTTGACAAAAAACGGACTATTCGGACCAGATTTTCGAACATGGATTTCAAGTTTGAAAATCTGCTTCGAACAATTTGTATTTTTTTTAAAAATATAGTGTTCTAAAAAAAATCGAACACTACACATTTGTTCTAAAAATTTTTGAACATTACACATTTGTTAAAAAAAAATTGAACACTGCTTCATTGTTCGTGAAACCAGAGTCGAATCCTGTGTTAGGCCAAATGGTTTTTTTTTTTTTTCAATTTTCTTTAGAGGAACATCAATTTTCACAAAGATGAAAGACTTATCTTAGATGTTTTTAAAAAAGAATTCTTCATTTGTCGCACATTTTCTTTTCCTTTTTTCTTCGTTTTTCGTTTCTTTTCTTCTCAGTTTTTTGTACGTCTTCTTCATTTTTTCCTTTTTTATGATTTTTTGGGGTGCAAATATCCGGAATCTAGAACTATACTATATTTTTTTGAGGGTCGAATTGCCACTCCAAAATTTGATGAGTTAACTCCATTATTTTTTGGACAAAAATAGACATGTTTCAAAAGACATAAATAACCTTATCAAAAATTAATTTAAACATTAAAAAAAGAAATACATTTTTTTCCTCTCAAAACCTTCGAAACCCATTTCGAAACCCACCTTAAAACAAACTCAATATGAAGGATGCTAGTATAAATAAAATGATTGATGAAAATTTCTCTACAATTCTCAATGATATAGTAATCATATTGTTATTTTTGTGCGTTTTTTAATCACAGTTTGTCATAAATTGGTTTATTAGAGTTCATTGTCGGGGTTGTGTTCGAATTGGTAAAGATGAACATAAACAGGTTGTTCGGCAAAAAAAATCGAACACATAATAATTTAAGACAAAAAACAAACTGTTCGAACCAAATTCTCGAACATGGATTTCAAGTTCGAAAATTTGCTTCAAACAGTTTGATTTTTGCCAAGAAACAGAGTGTTCTAAATTTTTTTCGAAAATTACACATATGTTCTAAAAAGAATTTCGAACATTACACATTAGTTCTAATTTTTTTTCGACCATTACACACTTTTGTTAAAAAAATTCGAACACTGCTTCATTGTTCGTGAAAATAGAGTCGAACCCTATGATTAGTTCAGATTCTATTTTTTTCAAATTTTTTTGGAGGAACACCAATTTTTATAAATAAGAGACTTATCCTAAATGTTTGAATGCTAATTATGATCCATCTTCTTGTTATTGTTGTTGTTTTGCGAAAAAAAAAAATCTTAATTTTTTGCATTCTTTCTTCTCCTTTCTTCTTCATTTTTTTTCCCTTTCTTTTCTTCTTGCTTTTCTTTACGTTTTCTTCATTTTCTTCCCTTTGTTGTATTTTATGATTTCTTTTGTTTATATTATATATTAAATATGGGTAAAGTAAGGGGTTTATGGGGTTGGTTTAGTAAGATTCTAATATATTTAAAATATTATTGGGGTGTCTCATTCATAAGGTCAACTCATCAAAAATTTGGGTGCAAATATCCACTCTCTTTCTTTGAATTGAGGACAACTACTGAGCTATACTCTTAGTCTGGGGTTATATATTTTTTTAAGTCAAGATTGTAAAATAGATCTGGTAATCCATAAGTTAATCGCACTCTGACAACTTTACATAAGGCAGAGTTTGGTTTTTTGGGGGTGATAGTGGAAAAATTGACAGATAAGTCACCCTTACTACCACTCTACATAATCGTACATGAGATTTTCACCTCATATGGCTCCTCGTTCAATTCTTTCGAATTCATTGGATCCCTTTTCGTGCTCGAGAATCCCCCTCCCCTCTTCTACTCTATCCCGAAGAGTAACTAGAACCAATTTAGTCAGTTTTTCATGTTCCAGTTGAACAGTTTCTGAATCCTGCTAATGATTCAAGGACTGATGGAGCAAGTGAACCTACCAATAGATATTACACTAACATTCGGCCTTCTGTAAACAAAAGCACCAGAGAGGATTCCTAACTCTTCCAAGTGCAACCGAGACCTTAATTTCATAAAGAAGGACCCTCTGGAAGTGGACCAAGATGCATCTTCCTCTCCAGGACTTCAGAAATGTTCTTTTTTGGTAGGGTCGAGAGTAATACACTGTGTGGGATAGAGTAACGGCCCTTCTCACCTCCTACGATTCGTCCGGCGAAAAAGACTTTTTGAATGGAGTAAAAGAACTTAGGATCGTCGGTCTGATCCGGTCTGAATTCAGGCACGGCCCACCTGTCTACTGCTAGGTCCAGGAATGGCACCAAGCGAGGTCGCCGCTATGCCCCAACATGAATTGAATGGTCCTTCGACCTTCGTTTGATTCTGACAGCTGGCATAGATCTCTTGTGACCGGCCCACTATTACTACAATAAAAGTCCTGCCCTTTTCCTTCACCGGTTGGAGCGTTAATTTACCCACTACAAGTATGTCTTTTGAATGTGTATCGACAACTATTTTGGTGATAAGATAGTAATTGTAAAGACTGAGACGACCCAGAAAGCGGATAGGCCCTGAAAGTAAAAGGAAGGGTGGAATGCCAACAGGCGTCTATTATTGAATTGACCCGATAGTACCCGATGAGTTGCCTACTCAAACCCGTATTCACTTAAGGGAAAAGGAGCGGACCTTTTTTTTTTTCTTCCCCTCTTTACTATTCAAAGAGGAAGTCGTTTTGTTAAGTGTAAGTGTAAATGCATTTTCTATGAGAAATAATACAGAGGATAGTGGTTAGTTTGGCTTTTTGGGGGTGATAGTGGAAAAGTTGACAGATAAGTCACCCTTCCTCATATGGCTCCTCGTTCATTTCTCTCGAATTCATTGGATCCCTTTCCACGCTCGAATTAGAGCAATTTTATATCACCCTTCAATTCGAATTAGCAAAAGCAATGTCTCATTGCATAATGTGAATTCCAAACATTCATGATCTAGATGTGAATGAGTCGAATTACTTATCGATTACCCATATCATCACTTATTGTCCTTCTGTGGGGATTGTCGATGCCTTGATTCCTAGTCTAGGTTATTGAAACACCTTTCTCAGAAGTCATTAGAAGGGGAAGCACTCAAGTGGGATTCGTCTCTCCCTCTTGATGTTCTACGTAGTTTTGACGATGTGATTGACAGAAAAGCTAAAGAAGGAGACAAATAATTGAGGTAAATCTAGCTCTTCGGTGAGCTAGGACAAGAGTGGGATTCAATTAATTATTAGAAAGAAAGAGCAACTAGCTTATGTTCTTAATTTGAATAACTTCATGGTCTAACTAGACATTAAAAATATATTAGTGCCTGAAACGGGAAGGACTTCTCCCCCATGAGTGGATTCTATATTCTTTTAATGAATCCTAACTATTAACATTCTCTATTATGGAATGAAGATGTGTGTGTAAAAGAAGCATTATATTGATAAAGAAAGTTTTTTTCCTAAATCAAAACAACGATTAGGTTTAAAAAATAAAAGCCCCCTGATCCCTTTATTTTTCTTTCATCCCCCTGAATATGTAAGACTCCACTCTCTCAAATTCAAAAAAAGAAAAGAAAAAAGCCTCTGCTTTCAAGAATAAGAGTAGCCCAATAACTGTATCTACATCAACCCAAATATCTCTTATTCAAATTCCACTCAATTAATAAGAGGAGTAGATGTTCGCACCTTTACTGGCTCGAAGCCTTACCAATTGAGTGTTAAGTCTTACTGAATGCAAGTCTTTCTTTTCCAAATAGAGACTGAAAGAAGCTTCTATTTATAGGCCWTGGAGGCCCTTAACTTAACCGGTCATTTTGGGATGTAATAGTTGTATGCGAAATGGTGTTAAGAAGGTACCAACAGGCATTTCCAGATATATTACTCAAGCGATCTCTTCGGCGGCCCTTTTTTGCCTTCTCTTTGCTCTGGACACAAGCGCTAGTGGACACGGGGAGGGAGCAAGCGAAACATGTCGTTCGTAATGGAAAGAAAAATACCACTACTGTGCTTTTTTGTTGGAACGCCGGTGCGAACACAGTGGTCTCTGACCAGGACCATAAACCAATTCGAATTTAGATCTTGACATATCGGTGGTTTTTAATCATAGGCATTTTGCCAGGAAGTTGGTGGGCTCATCATGAATTAGGTCGGGGTGGCTGGTGGTTTCGGGATCCCGTAGAAAATGCTTCTTTTATGCCTTGTGTATTAGCCACAACTCCAAACCATGATATCCAAGATAGTGCCCGGTCATCATCATTCCACTCCCTTCTTGGTCTACTTCGGTTACAACTTGATCTAYGGTGCGATCAGCGTGTCAAGTGCGAGATTGGCATCGAGGAATTACGTATGAAAGCTTGTCTATCTGATACTATATATCTATTTATCTATCTATCTATCTATCTAGTACGATCGATCAAGTCTATTGTTCATATATTATGATATGAATATACCACACCGATTCGTTAGGTATGGATGAGAAGGTATATGAAAGAGTGAAAAAGTGCTTTCATTGTTGTGGAATAAGAAACCTTCGTATCTTAATGCACGCATTTAATTTATTCGGAGCAATTAGAGCGGGATCCACTTTTTAGGGAATGTGATTCAAAACAATAACAAGAATATTTTGATTGGAACATATTTCAGAGAGATGGTTCACTAATAGACCGAAGGATAAGTAATTCGAGGCCGCCCCCCTCCCATCTGGAGGTGCACAYCCATTTAGGAACATATGCAAAGGGGTAAAGAGAGAAGTCAATGGAGAACTACCAAATCCAATTACTTTGATTTCTTTGTACCATTCTGTCATCGATCACTGCTGGGTCGGTTCTTTTAGTCCCGAGACCAATAAGGAAGGGGATAATTTCTAACAAGGTTTTCGTGTTGTTGATTCCTAGGTGTAGTGTTTCTTCCCTTATGCTGTCCGTTGGTACTAGTGGAGTAGGATTTCCCCATAATACAGAACCTCTAAGGTAATGCCTTGCTCCTCGGCTCCATACTAGTCCAGTTACTCGCTATAATAGCTCGCTTCTAGGGTGGCTTTCACACCGAGTGGTGCGGATTCCAGAGTGGGCTCAGTAGTTAGCCTATATTATCGGGCGCATGCATAAAGGCATGATTAATTCCACATGAGTCGCCGACTCATTCTTCAACAGGCACACCCTGGCTCCTCCCACTTCTTGGGAGCTTACGTTTTCATGTTCTATTTTACTCCCCGATGGGGGTTCTTTTCACCCTTCCCTCATGACACTACTTCGCTAGCCAAAAATATTCCAAAATAAGCTATACTAACTAAAAAGGTTGCATCTTTAAAAAACTCATAACAATCTACGGAATCCCTTCACTTTTGATGTAAAAGGTTAATAAACGGAGCTAACCATTTAGGTAATATATCCAAACCTGTTCCTTCTTGATTAAATTAATTCATATCCCTTAGAACTCAAGAACTAAAGATGCAAGGAAGCAGTCTTTGTTGGTTCTTCAAGACTTAGAATCCGAGATCAAAAGAATATCTTATAATAGAAAGGGGTGTGGTAACCCCGAGTCAAAGGATAAATGATAACACTCTTAAGAACAACATAGATGTCACGGAATGTAAAAAACAGATAGATAGTGTAAACTATCCTACCAACGTTTTTCAATGTGCTATCCTACGATAGTCTGACGTCCTGGAATGCCTCACTTCTTCTTTACTAATAAATAGTGTAATAAATAGTTTGAGCCTTAGCCCATTCCTTCCTCACTAGGGGACTAAAGGAAGAATGCTCATTAGAAAGGGAAGCACTCGAGTGGAACTCATCTCTCCTCAGTGATGCTCTACGTAGTTTTGACGATGTGATTGACATATTCACCAGCCAGTAGTTATACCAGGTGGAACATCCCCCAATCTCYGTGATCTGGTGAATGATCAAATTCAGTCCAGTTTTAAATTTATTACCTTTGTTAACTGATATAGTGAGGGGATTGATTTTCACTCTTGAGAGATAGTCAGATAGTGTTGATAGCTATCTGTAGCAGTTGTAAAGTAAGGCCTCCCAATAAGAGTTCAGTCGTAAGTCCGCCCCCTTCAACCACCTGACCTAGTCACCCTAGAAATGAAATAGAAGAAAACATTCGTTAACAAGAAAAACATGGTCCAAACATTCTTACCTCGCCTCTAACATTCTTTTAAGCTTCTGCCTACAGAAGATTTCTCGTTAGCTCATTTTTCTCGTATTATATAAGCATCTTGGATTGGAAACTAATTGTCATACTGGTTGGCCCCGGGCAGAGAGGCTTTTCTCTTTCTAGAGGATTTCGTAACAAAGGGCTCTGAGTGCTAGCCGCCCTCTCRGGCTACACTTATACAGCCAGGCTAAACATATTGTTATCGCCTAGCTGTAGCTGCGGTGAAGTAAGCATGGGTATCAACATCCAAGCCCACAGTAAACATATGGTGAGCCTAAACAAGAAATCGGACTTCCTGTCTTCTTGTAGTTGGATCCCCAAGTTTTTGGAATGCTCCAAACTCTACTTGAGCATCCAAATATGGGTTAATACCGGCAAAAACATCTTTGAACAAGTATCTAGCACCATGCCAAATGTGTCTGAGGAATAAGAGTAAAGCAAACGAAGCATGTCCAAAAGTAAACCAACCCCTTGGAGTGCTACGAAAAACACCATCCGATTCCAAAGTCGCGCGATCTTCGGAAGGGCTTAGGTGAGTGAGAAATACATGGTTTACGGGGTGGCTCGCCCTCTTCGATTTGTTGAAAAAGGCTTAGGCACCATCCTACCCTATTCGGTAAGACCTAAAGCCCTAGACAACTTTTGAACGAAATGAAATCAATCAGATCTAGAGGATAAAGGATGGGAAGTTGGTCAGATCTAGTATGGATCATACATGGATGGTAGTTGGAGCCATCGGCTCTCCCATGGTCCCTCATCTGAGATCCCTAGGGAAGAGGATCAAGTTGGCCCTTGCGAACAACTTGATGTACTATCTCCCTTCAACCCTTTGAGCGAAAGGCAACAAAAGAAAAGGAAGGAAGATCCATAGACCGACCCCATCATCTACACCCCGTAGGAACTACGAGATCACCCCAAGGGCACCTTCGGCATCCAGGGGTCGCGGATTTCAGTTTTTTATAAGTTAATTGAATAAGTTTTAATTTTTGGTCTGTCAATTACTTTATTGTACGTAATAAATCAAAAAAAGTTCTGATACATCTGGAAAACTGAAACCAAGCCTAGGAATTTTTAATGAACAGGATCAAAAATCATTACTCTTTCGACCCAAGATAAGGGGTGTAAAAAATCCCCTTCTACCTCTGGGCACCAATCACGATCTATTTATTTATGCATTAGCTCTTTTGGAGCAAAGGAAGAATCATATCTAACCTAAGATAGTGAGTTAGTCCACCTTCTCCCGACACCACGCTACTAGAGTCTAGTCGAGGGGCATGATGAATATAGCTTCTATTACAACCTTTATTTCAGCACTAGTCTCTTCCATATTTCGTAGTTGTAAAGAAGAGTTAAGGTCTTCTTTCCGTATTAGTGTGTTCCATTTCCAGCGGGCAGGAGAAAAGCATCAAAGCTTGCTTCTTCAGCACAAAATAACCCTTTAAATCACCCTTTTAATTGTATTTAATAATATACCATTAATCTTTTATGTTAAGTAAGAGAAAATGAATAATGAATTTGAGATGGCGAGAACCCGACAAATTACTAAAATATTATATTAATTCATCGGGTTCTCACCAGTTCCCCCAAGTATTTTTAATCTGATATGCGATATACACTTTTCTATTCGTATTCGAAAGGACCCTTTTTGAATTCAATTATCAATTAAATGTAAATGAACCATAACTATGTAATCCTATTCCTAATAGATTGAATCTAAAATAGCATAACCAAATTATAAGAAGTCTAGTAGATGCCCCCTTAAATCATACAAAAGAAAGAGTTTATCTTGAAGTTGTTCGGTCATCGAATTTTAACTGGTATGGAACTACTAATTCAAAAGGCCTTATTTTATGCCCTTTTATGGCTCATGTATGAACATCAAACTCATGCGGATTGCCCTGGATGATATATTGGTGGGGGTATTGATTCGAACTTTTGTGCACCTACTTTATAAAGATTTGTCAAATTTTTACAAGCTCGCTCGCAAGAGAACAGGATCGTGTGTAAGTTGATAAGTTGACTCAAGTCGTCTCTCAAGAAAAACTAGATTCGAAAGTTCATTTTGTGTTTGTTTTTCAAGAATAAGAAATAAGAATAAAAATCTAATCTAAACACAAAAATAATAAATTGGTTTAAACGAAGAATAATAAAAATCAAGGGTTTTGAAAGGTTTTAAGAACCAAGGGTTCTAGAGTTTCGATTCGTCTCCACGATCTCTTGGGAAGACCCAGTTGATGGTTCACAACGAATCTAGGCTCTAAACCCATTAGATCTAGCCAACAAATATCATCAATATCATCATCATAAACCCAACACAATCATCAATCCAATCAATTTCATACAATTCATCATACATGGGGGATTTGTTTTGTTGTTTTGATTATTTTCAACTACCAAGCAAAAATTAAAAGCATAATAATTAATTAAACAAAATTAAACGAAAGGAAATCGAAAACTTACTTATTAAACAATGAAGAATAGCAATGTCTTGATTGTAGAAAACTTGAATCTAAATTACCTAATAGCCAATCTACTTATTCTATGCACTAGAAATTTAAAACTAAGAAATATGGAAGAAAAAAAATCAAGAACACTCTTGGGTTGTCATCCCCAAGAGGTTCGAGAGTTGTGTGGAACGAGAATCCTTTGTGCTGGGCATTTCCCCCCTCCTTTTATAGGATATATGATGGTCTCCTTTTCTCTCACCAAATTCTTCTTCCAAGAGGTATCTTGAATTTATTTCCTTTTTAATTCCAATAATAATTCTTTTCTTCAAATCCATCAAAGGAAAGGTCTTTTCCCCTTGACCAAGTATTTCCAGCTGCTAATAATATAGTAGGACCCTTTTAAAAAATGCGTTGCAGCCGAGGCTTGCTAGTTTTCTTGGCCGAAAACTCTTAATTTCTGAAACAGTGATCGCACTGGGTAACCCGGTGTCGGCGGATGTACCCAGTGTCGGCAGGGGCGTGCGGCAAGTGTCAGCCAGCGTGGGCAGCAGTGTCGGGCATGGACTTGGACACTGGGTAACCCAGTGTGGAATAGCGTACCCAGTGTCAGATTAAATACTTCAAATCGAGGCCCGTTTTCGCTGAAACTCCACTCGTAAGCTCACACTCGACTATGTCCAAACCATAAATATTCAAAATACCTAAAATAAACATAAAATTAATTAATTATAATTAAAATATGATAAAATCAGTTGGAGATAAGAAAATACGAAAATATGCTCAATCTATCAAACTTTCACCGAAATCAACAATAAAAATGAACTAAAATACTAACTAAAATCAAGAAAAATTCGTGTTAATCAACTACTCCACACTTTATTGGTTTGTTCGTCATCGAACAAATGATAATTTCAAAGTTTAACAAGAAAGAAAATAAGCTCAAGCAATGAGTCGTGCGATATTACATAGATAAATTTGAAAATACAGATACATGTCACACAACTTCAAACACTCCACACTTATTACATTGTCGCTTCAAAATCAAATTCATGCATCCTCACAAAGGGTAATATATATGGGTGTACGCTCAACGCACTCAAGTATTTTTTGCATGGGACGTGTATACGCTCAAATCGTACAAATACATGCACAATAAATAAGAACCAAAAATCAATAACTTCTCCATCGCATTTAAGTGTGTAACCAACAAAGAATCGGAAAATGTCTTTTTCGGGTTATAATGTAAGGCTCTTAGGACGGGTCATCGTACAAGTCAGCATATATATTTTTTTTAATTTTTAATTATGCTGACGGTCTGTTACCTGTCAGCAACAAGACCTGTCAGCGGTCCGTCAGCATACCCGTTGCCGAATTAATATACTGATGGCTTGCTGACATGTAGCTAACTAACGGCCTTTATCCGTTAGCGATTTTTGCCCGTCAGGGGCCGTCAGCATATGCTGACGGTTTTTCTGCCCGTCAGTAAAATCCACTAACATTTCACTGTTTTTTTGTAGTGAATATTATTAATCAAAAATGACTCTGGTTATCAAATGATTGAACAAGCAGGATCAATTTACTTACGATACTTAGATGGCATTCAAAAAAAAGTATCTATTTATTTATGAGTTCAATACATCCTGTTTAGCAGAAAGACAGGTATTCCTTGCTCATTATCAGACAATCACTTAGAAACAATGACTCCTTACATTTACATTATGTGTAATGTAGTAATTATCTTTTTCAGTTGGGAGAGATGGATGAGTGGAATAAAGCGTGGGATTGCTAATCCGTTTGATGAGTTATTTGTACCGAGGGTTTGAATCCCTCTCTTTCTGTTTCCGTTGATGACTTAATTTTTATTTATTTTTCAAATTTGGAAAATCTTAGTTAAACGAGTGGAATAGATAAACTCTAAGAAAGCTTGAAAATTAACTGAGGAAAACTCTTTTTATTTTTATTCTTCAAGTTGGCCTTCTTTGATTGCCAAACATTAAGCAGGATCCTCTTTCACTTCGATCTCTATTGGCCGGATATTAATACTTTCCACTAATCAAAGAAGCTACTGTGGCTAATACGTTAGCATGATCTACGACCAGCCTTGCAATTCTGCATGTTGAACTTCTTCAGCAGATTATTGACATATTTATCTTGAGAGATGAAAATTCCAGAGGTAGCTGATTAACATGAATTTGTCTTGATTTTAATTAGTATTTTAGTTAGGTTTTGTTATTGATTTTGGTATAAGTTGGATAAATTAAGCATATTTTCTTATTTTTGTATCTCCATCTTATTTTACAGTGTTTTGATCATTATTCATGCAAATAGGTGATCATTCTTTATTTTTACCCATACAACTAAGTAGTCGAGGAACCGAGAGACGAAAATAAGCAAATCGGCGAAGAAGTAGCAGACTTATCGATAAAGGAGCCACAAGGAAGAGGTCGTCGATCGACGCAGGCATCGACACAACGTCGACGCACTGGAGTCGCAGGCGTCGATCGACCACCATGTCGATGCCCAAGCTGATGAAAATCTCTATCTACGTCGATTGAGGCCTGTCGATCGACGCCATGGCCAATGCCATTCCCAGCCCATCGACGCATTTTGCATCGACTACGCCAGACGCTGAAAGAGTTATTTTTGGAAAGAAACTTGTTTTCCAAGTTTTGTAAACCTATATAAATCCCTCTTAAATTTGCTTTTAACGCAGATATTATTATTCCTAGGGTTCCAAGACTTCTTACGGGCTGACAATCCCTACGAGTGTTCTTTAATTTCTTTAGATACTTTTCATAATTTATACTGTTAAATTCTTAGTTCTTAGATTAAGTAGAATAGATTTTAATTAGGTTAGATAAAGTAGATTAATTTTAGTTAGTGGATTTCTCGATTGGGCGATTGCTTTTCATCTTAGATAATTAGTAAGTCTTTAGTTTCACTTGCTTTAATTATTTGATTGATCTTATTTTATGATGAATTGTATATTTGGATGTGTTGAGTTTGTGATGATGATTTTTGGCTAGATCTTACGGGTCTAGAGCCTAGATACATTTAGAGTCATCATTGGGTGTGTTGGGTACCAAATCTACAAGTTGGGATTGACAACCCTAGCTTGTAGGTAAGGTGTTCGACGAAATGCCCAAGTGGTCTTGGAGATGATTCTAGAGCTCTATAACCCATGTTTTCTCAAATCTTTTCAAAACTTTTGATTTCATTGTTCATCATTTGAGTCAACGTCTTGATTCCAAGTGTTTAGATTAGCTTTTTCCATTATTTTCTTATTCATGAAATCAAACACAAATAGAACCTCCGATTAGTTTTCCTCGAGAGATTCGACTCGGTTCAACTTGCCAACCTACAAGCAAACTCGTACTCTTGTGAGCGAGCTTTCAAGCTTTGACAAAGTTATTGATAAATTTAGGTGCGGAAAGTCTTAATCAAAATCTTGGCGCCGTTGCCGGGGAAAACTAAAGGTTGTGATTTTTGTGTTTGGTTTTCGTGATCTTTGTTCGTGTGTTTATTTCTTTCGTTTATATTTAGTATTTGTTTGTGATTTTTCATTTTGTTCGTTTTTTTTTATTTTCCACCGGTACGTTTAATCTTGTACGTTGAGTGTTGTGTATGCAAGGTATATCTCTTGAAGCTTGAGATTCAACGACCCATAAAAAAACATATAAAAAAATAAACATATAAAAAAATATCTCACTATTAAGGGTATCCATCGAATGACAACGGTGTACCTCCATTTGATTGGCGTGGCTATCGACCGGCCATTCCATTGAGCACCAAGATGCGGGATTACGATCTTGATAGTTTCTACATAGAGAAAATCCCGATTTTTTATGGGCATCCGAGCGAGGATCCAGTGCAACTCATCTAAGAATACGAGGACATCACTCAGACTTTCCCTCTCTACGGCCTAACAAAGGATTAAGTGAGGATGCGACTCTTCTATTATGCACTAAAGGATTGGGCAAGGAAATGATTGAATTATTTGAAGCCCGACTCCTTGCAAACGTGGGAGGATATGTACAATGTGTTCATGGGAGAGTTTTATTCGTCTAAATGGGACCCATCTCCAAATTCATACGATTCGAGACACAACGACCAGGGGCTCAAGGAGTTGGACAAGGAGATGGCAGCCCTAAAATCCGAGATAGCAATTCATAAAAAGGCCAATGAAGTATGTAGTCGTTGTGGAGCACCGGGACATCTAGCGAATGCATGCACAATGACATTTTACGTAGAGCCACCGGAGAAAGTTGTCACCATCCAGAACTATTCGCGCCACGACGATCCATATGCTTCACCCATTCACTATAATCCAGGTTTTGAACCTTCATACGCTCCCTCCGCATCACCTTATTATCACATGGGATACGACTCGTATGCTCCACCCAATTATAACTCTTCCTATCCAATCTATGAATCTTATGCCCCTCCCGACTCAATTCCCTACTACCCGAGCTATGGAGACTATAAACCAAATGATCAATTTTTGGTGAGACACCAAGATCAAGAAGCTGCGACCATCCGTCATCAAGTCAAGATTGTGCAATTAACTGTGCAGGATAATGACTTTTCTAAGACTGCAAAGAATATAGAGGCACTGTGTGGTCAAATAGAGGCTTATTTAGCAAAATTGTCGGATGAGAGAGATAAACTTCCAAGTCGGTCAGAGTTGCCGATTCTTGATGTGGTGGAGCCCATCTTAGATTTTAAGGATTTGAGCTTGAACGATCATTTGGGAGATTTTTATGATGAGGAGGTTATAGAGGATTTGGTTGAGATCACTCCCCCTGTTCTAATCGATGAAGCTTTAGACAGGAATGTTGGGGTATTACCGTTGGAGCTTATTGTGAATCTTACAAATTTGAGTTTACTCGATCTTTGTGCAGATTATGAGATGGTGCCAGATTTTGGAGGTATATGTAAGGAGGAAGTTATTGAAGATTTGGTTGTGCTCACTCCTCCTGTGCTTTGCGATGAAGTGTTTGATAATAGTGTTTAGGTATTACCATTGGAGATTCTGGAGGATGTTGAAGATTTAAACCTAATCGATCTCAATGAGAATGAAGGAGTTGAGGTGCCGGATTTAGTGAAGAATGATATGACCGAGCCTCTTATTATGCCACCCTGAGCATTGATTGAAATTGAGGCTGAGATGGTGGTAGAGGCGATCGAGAAGAATACCGACCCCCTCCCCTAAACCCGAATATTGTATTTCATGTTTTTAAAGGTGTTGAGGTGGTAATCGAGGATACAAAGGAGTTTGGATTGGTCGATGGTCATTTCTTTTGTTCGATGGATTTCTTAGTTTTTCCAGTAGTTAAGGATCGCCCCGTGCTCCAATTGACTTTTGATATGTTTCTGGTGATCGACTACTCACTTTTTCGACCTCCGAAGTGAGTTGAGGTTTTCATTTCTCTTACAATATGACTTGCTTTCCATGCCCGCCTTGGTGATTTTAATCGCCCACTCTTGCTCATGGAGAACACTAAGGCGTGGCACGATCGCCACCTTTTCTTGGATCCCGGATAGCATTACTTGTGGAACACGTCGAGCAAGCGACGTTAAAAGATGCGCTTCTTAGGAGGCAACCCAAGCGTTTGTTTTCTTTTTCTTTTTCCTTTTCCTTAGCTTTTCTTTTGATTTTTCTTTCTTTTATTTTATTCGTTAAGTTTGAGTCTTTTGTTGTGGTACGTTTAACTCATATCCGCGGCCCGTTTGGGAGCCAATCCTGGATGTGATATTTTGGACACCCACTTTGATAAGGTTGTTAATCAAACACTCTAAATTACGCGATTCGAGATGATGGGATGATTGCACAGTGCTATTTGGAGCAGCTCAACTATTTAATCGTCAGGGATGTTTTTCTTACTCCCTCCTCTTTTGATTTGATTTTTATACGTATTTATGGCAATTCGAAGATTGCCGAATTTTTAGAGAGGGGTAGGGTAGTTTAGTAGTGATTTATATTTTATAATTGTGCAATTTGAATTCGTGATTTTGCAGTAGCTAGTATTTGAACGTGATTGATTTCTATTCCCGTGCCTAATTGTGTTTGTCTGGTTTATCCTGTCAAAGTTGACTACGTATGACTTGAGGCTCTTGTCTTTTGAGTGTGTATAAGTGCATAATTTTTCAAAATTATTATTTATATATTTTAAAATGGTACTTGGACGCAAATGATTTCGCAAAACTTTAAAAGCAACGTCAATTCAAAATCTTCTCATGCAAAAGCTTGTGAGTAGCCTGAGTGTTTATCATCTTTTCATGTACTTGAGTGTGTTCTATTTTGAGATCTCTTTGAAATCGCAGTGTGTAGTTAGCTTTGGACATGACGATTTGACACAGAAATTACCCTTATTCTGGCCATATCCAGATATATCAGCCACTATAAATTACGAATGAGCCAATCATAGCCAAATATCCATTTCCTATAGCTATGAGTGTTTTTGAGTCGACTCTTACGTCATTAAAATCATGGGGTAAGAGTTAGTTACTTTTGTTGGTTATTTGTGTTTTGGAATTTTTATTAGGGATTTATAAAAAGTTGTAATAAGTTTTAAAGATCACCCTCCTTCAAAAAAAATATAATAATAAAAATAATAAAAAAAGAATAAAGAGGATGGTGAATCTAGTTGAGTTATTACCTATGCCTAATGTTTAAAAGGCAATAGTTGAGCGTGAAAGAAGAAGCGTATCATAAGCTTCTCAATTGTTTAAGTGGTTTGTTTAGAAGTCGATTTTGGGTTGCGAGTTGAGAAATAGCCTTAGGGTTACGTTATGAGAGTTAAGTGAGGTTTCGTTTAAATGAGGTGAAGCACATTGCTTCGTGATTAGAATAGTTTGGTGAGTTGTTGATCACGTTAGATCATGAGTTAGACACACGACTTATATATTCCATACTGTCCAAAGAGCCTACATTACAATCCCTAAAGACCTTTTCCAATTCTTTGTTAGTTACACACTTAAACGTGATGGAGAAGTTTTTGATTTTTAGTACTTGTTTATTGTGCATGTATTTTAATGATTTGAGCGTAAACACGTCCTTATAATAAATTCTTGAGTGCTTTTGAGCGTACACATATATATTACCCTTTGTGAGGATGCATGATTTTATTTTTGGAGCGACAATATAATAAGGTTCGAGTGTTTTGAGTTTGCGTTACAATTATCTATATTTTCAAAACTACCTATGTAGCACGACATGACTCTTTGCTTGAACTTACCTTAATATTTGTTATTCTTTGAAATTATCGTTTGTTCGAGGACGAACATACCAATAAAGCATGGGGTAGTTGATTACATGAATTTGTCTTGATTTTAGTTAGTATTTTAGTTAGTTTTTGTTATTGATATTGGTATAAGTTAGATAGATTAAGCATTTTTCGTATTTTTGTATCTCCAGCTTATTTTACCGTGTTTTGATCATTATTGATGCAAATAGGTGATTATTCTCTATTTTTACCCATACATCTAAGTAGCCGAGGAACCGAGAGACGAAAACAAGCAAATCGGCGAAGAAGTAGCAGACTTATCGATAAACGAACCGCAAGGAAGAGGTCGTCGATCGTCGCAGGCGTCGACACGACGTCGACGCACTGGAGCCGCACGCATCGATCGACCACCATGTCGACGCCCAAGTCGACAAAACTCTCTATCTACGTCGATTGAAGCCCATCGACACGTTTCGCGTCGATCGACGCCAGACGCTGAAAGAGTTATTTTTTGAAAGAAACTTGTTTTCCAAGTTTTGTAAACATATATAAACCCCTCTTAAATTCATTTTTAACACATCTATTATTATTCCTAAGGTTACGAGGCCTCTTAGGGGCTGACAATCCCTAAGAGTGTTCTTTAATTTCTTTAGATACTTTTCATAATTTCTACTGTTAAATTTCTAGTTCTTAGATTAAGTAGAATAGTTTTTAATAAGGTTAGATAAATTAGATTAATTTTAGTTAGTGGATTTCTCGATTGGACGATTGCTTTTCATCTTATATAATTAGTAAGTCTTTAATTTCTCTTGCTTTAATTGTTTAATTGATCTTCTTAGAATAATTCAATCTTTCAAAAAAACCCTTTTATGATGAATTGTATATTTGGATGTGTTGAGTTTGTGATGATGAGATTGATGATGATTGTTGGCTAAATTTTACGGGTTTAGAGCCTAGAATCATTTAGAACCATCAATTGAGTTTGTTGGGTACCAAATCTACAAGTTAGGGTTGACAACCCTAGCTTGTAGGTAAGGTGTTCGATGAAATGCCCAAGTGGTCGTGGAGATGATTATAGAGCTTTAGAACCCATGTTTTCTCAAATATTTTCAAAACTTTTGATTTCATTGTTCATCTTTTGAGTCAACGTCTTGATTCTAAGTGTTTAGATTAACCTTTTCATTATTTTCTTATTCGTGAAATCAAACATAAAAAGAACCTCCGATTAGTTTTCCTCGAGAGATTCGACTCGGTTCAACTTACCAACCTACAWGCGAACTCGTACTCTTGAAAGCGAGCTTTCAACCTTTGACAAAGTTATTGATAAAATTAGGTGCAGAAAGTTCAAATCAGTAGAACTGCTTCCATCCCTAAGAAGTAATTCATCAACCTAGGTCCTGTGTTACGATGATGTTCAAGAATATGATAGACTTCCAATAACTCAAGATGCAGCAGCAAGTGCTTATCAGATCATGAGTTATTTATTGCTTATGACGAATCTCTTTATGATAAACAAATTCATTTCGCAAGTTTGTTATTACGGGTTATTCCCACAAAGGACCGGACTAATGACATATCCAATACTTGAGTTCTCGATGTAGATGCTACATAGTTGGTACTCATCCTTTAGAGACTACGAGTGTAATAGGAGCATCCATCGACAAAAGGATCACCCTAAGATGATCATTTCATGGCTATTGAGAACGAATTAAATTAGATGACCAGATGTCCATACAGTATGCATGGGATTAGTTTCATCAATGGGATCATTTATCCTAGTTGGAGGAGAAATTACCAAACGTCTAGCATTCCCTCACGCTTGGCGCCAATGAGGTTTTTTTATCTGAGAGAAAAAAAAGAAAATATGCCTTCGCCATGTTTTTTCATACTTTCCGCATTCAGTTCTTGCTCTTTCTGCACCTTCTGATCGACCTGAACAACATATACGGATCCCCGTAATCCCATTTTCATTACTAATGGAGTATTCTTCACTATTTTACAAAAAATAAGAACAAAATGATCTTCTTTTGGTCCTCATTTGAAAAGAGATATCTTGAGAAATCAGAGAAGTACTTTGATAAACAAATTTGATCTTGACCGATTAAGAAAATGAAAAGGATTTATTTTATATATATACAAAGTACAAACCCTAGTATTAAAAAAATGAGTATTTTTTGGAAATACTTGCTAAGAGGGGGTGCATTTTATTTTTTCTGTTTTAATTTTAAGAAAAGAGAAATCTTATGATCCTTGTACATTTAAATTTGAATTAGGTATTCCGTGTACAACTCTAAGCGACTCTTAAGTACATATGATATGCCGAAACCAAGCCGGAAAGGCATAGGACGATCTCAAAATCCGTGTTATGCCGCCTTCGATGTTCGATCGTTAGCTGCTTAGACCGTTCACCTAAGCTTACTCAGGAGTTGTATGCAGATCTTTTAGGTACACTTATTAAATACAAAAATTACAAAATCCAAAATCTCCAATGTTTTAGCAACATCATAGACACATGGAATCTATAATTGATCGTGCTCTTGTATCGGAATAAGACGCTTACCTATTTGATAGACTTAGCCGGACGTGCCACTGAGAAGATCTTTTCCAGCTTCTTTCATAGTAGATCGAGCGGTGTAAGTAGTTCTAAAGACTAAAGTCTATTCTTATATATGTCGTTGTGTTGTGTAGTACCAAACAAAAGAATGCTTCATTTTCTAAACGATGAAGTAATAGGTCGTGAAATGCCCTCTTGCATACACGGGATATCAAACCTGGACTGGGTGATATTCGCAGGGATAACTCGCGAATTAAAGAATTCCGCTTGTAAAATGCTATTCTTCATTCCTATATATATGACACACGATTAACAAAAATGGAGCTTTCAATCTTAGCTTGTTTTTTAAAAAAACTATATTATGGTAAGCTCGAAACTTAGGGAGGAAGGGCGAATGGTGTTACAAAGGCTCTTTTTCCTTATCTCTTCCAATTCTCTCCCTATAACTTTATTTGACAAGGTCCGAGCACTCTTGCATCTAGCGATTTCCTCACAAAAAGAAGGCCCAGCGACTTCCCTCATTTGTGAAAGTTTGTTTATAGGTGTTATAGTGGATTCCCTAGTTGTGGCATGAAGGTACAAAGCATTACGAAGGTCTCGAGTCTTTTTGTATGCAAGGTCATGGCGAAGGAGACCTACTATACGTATATTGGATATGTAAGCGGTGAAATACCAAAGACAAAAGTGAACTATTGAAGCTATCAGTGTGATTGTTCAGACAAGTACCAAGGGCTTTTGGTAGACTTTTTCATTTTCGGATCTCCGATCCGGAAGTTATTGCGAAGGGAATAAGATGCTGCTCCCCTCCCTCTGTCTTTTGACTTTTATATGCGTAATAGCCAACATTTAAACTAAATAAATATTTAAAACTTTTTATTAAAAAGAAGAAAATAAATTGTTTTAAGAATTTATTTTTATTTTAATATTAAATAAAAAAGTATTTATAAAATCAAACTTATTTTAAATATTTTAAAAATCGTGTTTAGAATATAAAATAAAAAAACCTATAAAAATATTTTATAAATCTTGAATTGTTAAAATATGTAAAAACATGTTTGAATAATAACAATTATTATTAAGAATTTATTCAAAAAAAAGTTTAAAATTAAAAGGATTCTGTTAAATATATATATAAGAAAATCAAATATTAAAGTGATTCTTACATATTAAATATAAATATGGGTTTTTTAAATATAAAAAATAACAAAATATGATATTTCGACTGAATTAGTTTAGAAAAAAACCCTAAAAATTACTTGAAAATTTAAAAATATCTAATATTTCTTAAAAAACTCTCGTAAGTCATTTTTTCAAAAAAAAATAATAAATTTCCAGATCATTTTCAAACTACATTGTGGATTGTCAATGACATGGGAAATAGAAGAGAAATAATTAAAAAACTTTCAATGGTAAATGTGGATTGTAGAGAATAATTGATTATTATTTGATTAAAGAAAGAAAAGAAACAATTAATTAATATAACATGATCAAAAATTTAGGAAAGATGTCAAATAGAAAATGTCTAAGTACACCATCTAGATATAGATGGTGTGCTAGATATTGTCTACATTTTTTTTGAGTAGGTCTTGGATGACACCGGTCTCATAGAATGTGACCATATTTTACCATTTTGTAAGGTGATCAAATCCCAGGAAACAACCCAAACCCAGACCCAACAACCCAAACCTAAACCCAACTCCCTTCAATTTTTCAAATTTATCAGAAAAATAATAAAAAAAATCAAAAAAATCTGAAAATTTGCAAGTTGATGCGCAACAATAAGACGAACAATCGTACAGCCCAAAATTGCAAAACGATGAACAACGAATATTCGGTGAATATTTTTAATTTTCAAACTA